>QKQZ01013728.1:0-37361 GCA_003595255.1 Solenopsis fugax
TTTCAAATTCAACCGACTACGCGCCGAATTACTTTTCCGGTCATAACGCAGCTGTAAGTTAGACATAAATAAGTAATATCACATTTATTAAATTAGAAATAATTTAATAATTAGCGATGCTAACTTGCATCTAGATGTTAGACCCCTTATACCCCCTGAAAAAAACTGTAAAGAATTTATTGCGAAAAATATTAACGATATATTAATTTTACAGAGCATTTATACAAATGCTTTGTACATCAAAACAAAGATCTTCTTCAGATGAGTGATAGATTTATTGATTAAAATTAATTTGAAAGGACATACAAAAAGCAGAACATTCCGTAATCGCGAATTGACTGGTACACATGGCATTCGTCGTTTCTTGAAGCCTACCAATATTGCGTCTCTTTGACGATATCTTCTCGTTCTTAACGTGATGGGAGACTCGCCCGGTACTTCTGAAAGAATTTAACCCAAAAGAGAAGCTAAGCACCCAAGCGCGTGCGATCAGTAGTGCCGCTCAAAGTCTCGCGCGATCGTTGCATTGTTACAGTCGCTTCGGGAGTGCCATATAAAGTCTTGCGTGATCATTGCATTGTTACAATCGCTTTGGGAGTGCGGCACAAAGTCTCGTGTGATCGTCGTATTGTTACAGTTGTTTCGGGAGTGCCGCACAAAGCCTCACGCGATCGTCGTATTGTTGCAATCGCTTCCGGAATACTACACAAAGTCTCGCGCAACTGCGATAATTAACTGTATTTTCACGAGTGTTTTGTTAAGTGCAGCCAACAAATCTGAGAGGAAGAGGAAGCTTGGAAGGGATCGGGCAACGGCGGAACAACCACGGGGTGAGTGTACAATTTATGTACACTCATATCTTATATTACCTATTATATGCGATATTTATTTCTATATGCAGATCGTTTCGAACGATGTAAATTATTCGAATGATTTAAATAAAAATTGGACTTTTCGTAAAATATTATAGAGGATTGCACTTAAAATGAAAGGAATATGAGTTCTCTTTCGTAAAAATTATGTAATTATTATACATAATTTACTCGAAAATAAATAAAAAATTCATTGCGCGCAATAAATTAAAAAAAAACATTAATTACCTTGGGCGTTTTAATAACTTGAATATATTTGTATTTTACAGTTCAACGTAGTTTGCAACGTAGTTTATAACTCCGTGGAGCATCGTTTCCGTGAGTTTCAAATTATATTTTATTTTATATTGAAGTAACGAATTTATGAAAAAAGAACATTATATTAGACAAAATGCATTTATATATTAAGTTAAATATTGATGAATGAATTAGAAAAAAAAATATAGATACTTTATAAAAATTCGTTACTTTTAAATAAGGGGCTAGAATAGATAAAATATTTAATCCTAGAGCACAAAAGTTCTATAAACAAGTAAGAGTTTTATTAAAGATGAGTTAAGCATATTATAAAAAGGCATGATATATTAATAATATTAATAGTTTTAGTATTAAATGCACTATTATTAATTTTAATTAGAGAAATTAGAATTAATTAGAGAAATATTAAATTAAAAAATAAGAAAATTATGATAAATTAGAATAAATATGTTGAATACTGACATTTTTTAAATATAATTTATATTTTTTTTTGTATATGGAACTTATTTTAATAACTAATTGTAAGAATCATTACTATTGTATAGAGGAAAATCACCAAAATTGACATACCATTTTGTGACTGTTAAAAAGGGCACTTCGAGCCTAGTTAGGTGTAAATGCTTAAAATAACACAAAATTTGTCTCTAAATCTTATTGAATAAACATTTTGTTTAACAACGTAAGTATTACAATGCGAAATAATGGACGTTACATAATAATAGAATAATATGTAGATACTTTATAGATGTTTCGGCAATATTGTATTAGGCCACCTTCAGTAGTGCTAAAACAATAAACGAAATTTCTTAATAGCTGTAATCCAACGGATTTGACACATGCTGATGTATTATGTATTAATGCGTGCATCTTCGCGCATATCATTTAGTTTTTGGATAATATTTCTTAAAAGTTAAAATTAAACTTTAAACGTATAAATACAAACTAAAAAGTGTCTTTTATTAGATGAGATAGCAGTTTTTATAATATTATTTGGTATTTTGTAATAATTAATATTTTTGTAACATAATCCAAAAAGAGCATTTAAGGAAATTAAGCTCCAAATTAGTACACTAGGGTCCGATTTTTCATTATCTAGTTAACTTGAAGTTAAACTTAACCTGATGTTTTATCCGATGGGCTTCTTATGATGATGCTATAGGGTAAAACATCAGGTTAAGTTTAATCATAAGTTAACAAGATAATGAAAAATCGGGTCCAGGCAGTAATGACAGAATCCAGATATGGCTTCGTAAGTAAGGCGTTAACTATAATAAATTGATAAACTAAGATAATAAAAGATATTTTTCTATATTAAACAAAGTTTATAAAATTAAAAGGCTAGAATTGGAACATAAAATCGCTGTGAATCGTAAACGAAGAAGTGCACCGATATACTTTTCCGTGAGAACAGACTATAAGTCTGATAACCTCACCTATGATAATCTTAACCTTCAATATCACGCCGATCCATGTATGTAGTCAAAGGGTTAATGCTTTCTTTGTCGTTTAGATACTTTATTTTGATTATGTCGTTCTGCTAACAGCAGTTTGCTATTTTTAGCAAGCAATCTTTCTTTTAGGTCGTCCACCCAAATACGCCGCGTTCAGACCTATTGTCTATTCTCACGGAAAAGCGTACCAATTTACGTTGCATAGCGATTTTATATTTCAACCGCACTATAAGGAAAATATAAAAAAGAAAAATGTAAACAAAATAATTTTAGTATACTATAAACATGTACAATAATCTAATATTGTCAATAATGGTCTCGCTATTGTTTAAATTATATAATTTACAAAAAAAAAGATGGCAATTTTATTCTCGCTCTTCAAGAATTCATCTTTAGCAGATTTTATATAGAAAAAAAAGTCACAAATGTATAAACTTTGGATTCTTATTTCTTTAATTATCTAGTAGTCTAAGTAGTCTAATTGTAAGTAGATCATGTCTTTATCAATATTAACATTATAATGTTTAGTTTCCGAGAACTAAGGAAGTACAGCTTTAGGAACTTTATATGTATATACTCTTTATTAGTATATATTTTTTGGCTTAAAATAATTCACGCTGGTACAATCTATCTTCATCCCTAAAATTTTTATTTTTGATATTATAGTTTTCTCAAATCAGATATTTTATCATGTGTCAAATATATAGTTTTCCACGTAATGGATTGCTCGTGCAAGCTTAAAAGAGGAAGCTACTCGTACTGACTCGTTTATCACTCTGCAAAGTAAAAAACCGTTTCTCTTAATGGTGAAGTAAACACCCGATCTTATTAGCAGCATACTTGCATCATGAGAAATTGCAAGTGTACAACCTACTAATTCAATGTGCGTGCGCGAGCAAGAGTTTAGCGCGCGTCACTAAAACGAAATGTCAGCAGATAAGCGCGCATATGGCCGTTGTATAAGTTCGCACCAACACGAGGCTCCTTACGATATACTACCGTGCGAATTGTCGAGAACCAAACATATGAAGAACGAACTTGGCGAACGAGCATACGTGTTCTCGCCGTAACTTGCAATTGTAGTCGTATCGTTCGAAATAATGTACGTTAACTTTTCAAGCTAACTTCCTCCGGCTAAGCCATCCTCCCGGAATCCCGTTAATCACCGCGTAACGAGGTACTCGCGGGCTGAAAAAGAATCCGCGAGACAAATTAAACTACTTTTACGATCTACGGTAGGCAGATCTCGATCAGCTCGATGCTACGAATTGGATGTATACTTATTGCAGTGATCACATACATCGCGTATCACGGGGAACTCTTATCCTGAATGAAACGAAACGTCTCATACAATCGAGCGCACTTCTGTCTGCATGAGATTTTCAGAGCTCCGCGACACTGTCAGCTCGATGTCGCAAATTTGACACGCGTTCCCGGCGATGAGACTTGCACGCGCCCCGTCACGTACGCAGACACTCGTGCATACGTCTTGGTTGATCGCGGATATACACCGGCATAACGGCCGTAGCGGCAAGTTTACGGACGGATGTACGTACGGATGCACGGACGGACGTCGGGATCGATCCGTGGCCCTGGAAAAGGTGCGGGGTACGGGGTCGGCAAGCAGAGTGAGGTGGATGGTGGCGTGGAGGGTCGCCCATCTCGCGACGGGAGGGAGAGAACGTAGAGAGAGGGATGGTAGTCCTGGTGACTGCTGCGCCGTCGCGACGTCGCTCGTTGTCGAGGCTAGCCGAGTCCACCCGATCAACGGGGGTTGGCTCGTCTCTTTCTCCCTCTTTCTCCTCTTCCATTCGTTCCCTCTTGCTCCATTCTCTGTCAACCCTCTCGTGCTCTTCCGCTTCACTATTACTGCCGTCTTCGTTCATCCACTCCACCATATTGTCCGTCTCGCTTAGACCAGTCCGTTCCTCCCTCTCATCCTCCTCACTCACTCTCTCTCTCACTCTCTCTCTCTCTNGATATCTCTCTCTCTCTCTCTCATTCGCTCGCGACCCTCTCTCACCCTATATCTCCCACTATGCTTCCAATCTCACTCTCTCACCGCGTAGCTCTGCAAAAACAAGCATACGGCTATCCCCAGTAGCACCCCGGTATACAGACCCGACCAGAGCGTCACGTCGGGTGTCCCGCGTGCTAGGGATAACGTGGACCCTACGTCTCCCTCGTCTCACGACAACGTCACACACGAGCGTCGCGCGTCACGTGCTACCTGTGCGTGACTCCCGGCACGTCACGACATAATTCCTCGACGGCGACTGCATCGGTGGAAAATCGTCGCCCGAAGCAGACAAATTCTATTCTACAAATTCTCTGACGAATCTTTCATCCAGTTCTTCGTCAAATAGACAAGTTGCGCCAAGAAGCCAGGATTACCCGCGTAGAACGACGTCTTTCGTCCGCGTAAATCCAACGTATCAATTGTAATTTATCCTATAGTGCTATCAGGTATTGGACGCGCTTTCTTCGATCACCGATAGTTATCAAGGTGATGCGAGATAGTAGAGAGTGTCCTAGGTGATTTAGCCGCGAGTCGTCGAGAAGTTAGTGATTACGACCACGAGAGAACGTACGTAGTCGACGATAATCGTGCGGAAATGAACGTGCTGGGATCAAATGCCGGGTTTAATCGGTAGCGCGATGTTCTCTCAATCGGGATCGCGGAATCACGAATCTCGCTCTCGAGGATCTCCTTCCCTCGGGATACAGCGGTACGAGCAATCGACGGGGACTATTCATCGAAAAGTTTGATGCTTACGCGCGTATTGAAACTTGGCCCGCACTCGTCATCATCATCATTGTCGTCATCGTCGTCGTCGTCGTCGTTGTCGTCGTTATCGTCGTCGACGACGATGGTCGTTTTAGGGTAACGGAGATTTCATCGAAACGTTTCATGATCGGGACCGGCGTGCTTCGTCACCCTCTCTCCTTGTTCCCCTTTCCCCGCTGCACTGTCGTGAAACTTTCCCGAACTTTTTCGCGAACGCGAGAGTTTGCACGGAACTGGAGAAATCATTAAAGCGTTATCATCGCCGATCGATGTCGGCCAAACTTTGTCCGGTTGTCGATAATTCATAGGAATCATCCGCGATCGTAGTATCGTATCTCGTGTTCAATCGCGTCTTTAATAATCGCATCACGCGTAATGATTGATCGCCTCCCGGTTTCTGAACGGGCTCCCGTATTGTAACATATGTGAGCGATTAGTGACCGGAAATGAACATTCCTTCGATCATCGCTCTCTCATCGGGTCGTTCAACGTGTTACTGGACAAATCGGGCTTGTCCCGAAGAGAACTCAGGTGTATTGTCCCGGTGTGATCGAAATTCACATTCCCGTTGAATGTGAGAGTCGTAGTGTCGCGAATCGGTCCCGAAGAGTTAAACTCGCACTTCTCACGCGGTCCAACAGTGCGTTCCCGTGACTCTCGACTTTGTACGAGCGAGTGTGGGCATGCAATGCAGGGTGGCCCTCATCTGTTGACGCATTCGCGAGGGTGAATCGGCGCGAAGCGTGTTTCGGACAATACAGATTCCGGGCACGAGAACCGGATGCTGCGAACGGCCGGCAGGACGTGGATTTACACGCCGCGCTCAGCTGGAGAGAGAGAGAGAGACTCTGATCGTTCTCGCTGGTAAGTCTATGTTTGACGAATCTACTCTGTCTGTATCTAATCCGCCGCGCGGAATCTTCATCTTTTGCCTCAATATTCCGCGCGTTATTAATCGCAAATTTATCGTGAAACGGGATAAAAATAGAGATTAGACTGCAACGTGAATCTCCCATTGAACGGAAAGCTTAGGGAAGTTCGATTAATAATCATTAAGGTACGAGACCATTACTGGCGTTTTTAAGCTTTTATTGGTACACTGTGGCGAAAGAAACTTGGAATTGCCGAGAATATTGGTTTTATAAACAATCTTGTTATATCTTTACAGAGAAACGATGGTATCGAATGTAAAATGCAATCTCAAGGAGCAAAGTTATTAGTCTCTTTCATAGAGATAGAATAGAAACTATGTAAAGTATAGAATTGTCAGAGATTATTTCTGATCATCTCTCGTTTAATATTATACTTTTTCGAGTTCATCGGCCATTAACCATGAAATAATTGTCGTTCGATTGATTACAGCAGGCACTCAATGTTCTTCATTGTGTGAAATAACCATTTACTGATGAAGCGATTATACTTTGACGAGTTTTCGTGAATATCCTTTTTACTTTTTTTATACTTTTTATACCTTTTTTATGCTGTTCCAGCAGTGGAAACTGGCGCTTTTCACGAGAAATGAAAAGCAAATTTAATGATTACTTTTAAAATTATTCTATTCATGAATGCGGAGAAATTATAAAAATGTTTATTTATCGACCAGAAGGACAAAAATATAAATGAAACTGTTGAAGTTAAAAAAGCTAAATATAATAATTATATCAAATCAATTGTTACGCTTAATTAAATTTATTGTTACAGATTCAGCAAATTGTGAATGCTAAAATTACAAAAGTTTTTTCATAAAACCTTTATTATTGAAATTTTTGTGTTATAATCATACAATATAAATTCGGGATAAAAATAAATTTTTCACGGAAAATTAGAATTTATATATAATTGGATCCATCGTAAATAATTTCCAAGTAGCAGGCTCTATCGCGTATGTATGTATCCGCGGTTAAACTGATTTGCAATCGAACGAAGTTCATAGCGCGCGTCCTCGTAATTCCGTCCGCGATTGAATGCGCCTGACATTTTAACAACGATCGTAATGGCACGCCACACGCAAGCTTCCGAATCGTTATAGTTAACTACGCTCCGAATTAATTGATGAGCGCAATCGAATCTGACGGCGATTCCGCCCAAGTAAAACCAGTCGAATCGCGTTTAAACGTAATTATATGCCTGTAATATAATAGTCTCTGCGAGTTTGTGGATTCACTTTCGAATATAAACGTCTCAAATCCGAGTCACGTTGCTACCATTATCGAGGATCCGATTAGTATAGCTCGAATCGACAGCGATACTCGTCGAATCGAAATTTCGATTTTCATTTCGGTACTCTCGTTCCCGTATCGCTTTTACTCCCGTTCGTCTTTGCCTCTTGAGAACAAGGCTCGTGTATTGCCCTATTTCTTACGAGAATTACTTGAAGGTAATTTTGAAAATTGCTCGGACTATTATCCGATCCTCTGCAAATCGAGTTAGTCTTTCCGTTTCTGCTGGAAGAATACTCGCGGAAGTTTTTGCTACTTTTCAAATGAGCGCCAGCACGCTCAATCTTGTTTACTAGCGTTGCATTTTATCGTACGCCTATGGCGTCTCCGATATTGAAAATGCTTTTTCAACTGTCTTCGATTTTCCACTCTATTTCCAGCGCCACGCATAAAGTTTTCTTATACCCCTCTCCCTGGCATTCGATTCTTCCCTCATCCACAGATCTGGTCTTAATCAGCGTGCATTGAATTTATGAAAAAGATGCTGTTTGTTTAATCCTTTATATAACACTTGTTAAACATTTTTTTTAACGTACTCTTTTTCACGACTATAGAAAACATGATTAAAACATTTAATAAACAATATAACGATATAAACACATTAACTTAATTAAGAATCGATTGAGAGGGCTTCATGAAATCCTGGGTAGATCATAGCTTGAATTCAGTGGCATCATTTTCGTAATAGCGCACATATCAACGTACGTGTTCGTCGTAATGATTTGGCCTCTCACATAATAGTCACGATAGCGACCTGCCATATTGACCCGGTAGAACGTGCTCGGATGTACTACACTCCATCATGTCCTCTCTCTGTCTCTCTCTCTCTTTCACTCTGTAACATGTTCTACTTGAATATTTATTTTTACATATTTTTAAAGAAAGATAAACCTATCATGAAAATATTTTCAAGAAATTAAAGTAAGACTTCGCTTGACTCACGTTTGCGGAAATGAAATTTTATTTGTAATATTGCGTATTCTGGTTTCACATAATGACTGTGTTTCAAAACCAACAAATATGCAGCGCGTAATTCGCATAAGCGAGGGCTGTAAAAATTCACACAAAAATTATTAGGCACCACAATCTGCACACCGATATTGGTTTTTTTTATCTTTGTATTTCGACGTTTTTATGCCCTAATTTCATTTATTGTTGAAATTTTATAGGTAGAGTATTATATATATGCGAGTGAAACAATTCCAAAAATGAAAAAGTAATTACTAGCGTATTTAATTATTTCGTGTTCACAATTGTTTTTATATCGCATTGAATAGCTTTCACGATAAGAATACAACTTTACATTTTGATGTGCTGCAAGATATAAACAAGATTGTAAAATTCTTGCGTTGCAGGCTTAAAAATTTTAATGAGCGGGTTTAGTAGCGCATAAACCACGCCTGACTCTCCCGGTAAAGCCTTAATTGTAGCCTTCGCTATGTACGCTTGCCAATTATAATTCACAATAAAGTGCGACGTTACTGTGAGACAGCGAGAGAAAAGTGCTCGGAAATCCGGGATCAAGACAGTTGAATTAGATCTTTCCGGCCCGTCGTAAATCTGTCTGAATAGTGGAGACACTTATATCGTCCGCATGCCATCGAAACGAAAATATTATGATTACTTTTATTATTATTATTATTATTATTATTATTATTATTAACGACAAAACTTACCTTTGTGTTACTCGCCGAATTTATTGAAACACAATAGGGAAAAGGAGGGTAATTTGACGAATGGCTAATTTTTCTAAGCTAATAACGAGCAGATAACGAGCTAATGCTCAGTTCATTAAATAATAATAAATAACGTCTTATAATTTGATTTTTTAATCTACGAAAATGTATAATATAATTAAAAGTGTGTTCTGGATGCAACATGTTTTTAATGTTTGTTTATAAAGAATAACATAATTATAGTAAATAATTTCATTTTTTTAATAAAATCACAGTGTAATATAGCTAAAAACGTAGACAATAATATATTTTTATTTCTCGCATTGCGACTTTTTTGCGTAGGCAAGATGTGCATTTTAAATATGACTACGTCAAATAATTAGTTCGTTCTTTAATATTGGTTTCCTCTGTAAATTAATCTTACCATATGCAATTTACTGATTTTAAACATGTTTAAGAAGTAAAATTTATAGTCCTTGAAAATCGGTTAAATTTTTAATTATAACTTCTAAACAAAGCATGGTAGAGAGAAATTCAAATGTATAGAAGGTACAGAATTTTTAAAGTTATTTATTAGTATAAAAATTTATTTTATTTGTAGTCGAAAAATTTGATCGATTTTCGAGGACTGATTTCAATCTTTAAGCATATTTGATAAAAAAATGTATGTATCTATTATTTTTTTCTACGAGTACACTGAGTTTTAATAAATCGGCGAGTAACATAAAGATAGGTTTACTTATAAGTTTTAAATATATTATAAATAGGAGACTAACTACATAGAAGCTACTATGTGCTAACCATCAATTGTAATTCTACTTCAGAACACCGTTTGCTTCCCTGAATTTTCACCGTCGTAACTCGTCACATAATTGTAAATTGACTCCTCGGCGCAGTGCGGCAACTTGTTACAATCGTAAGTAAATGCGACACGTGCGCGCGAGAGGGACTCGGGAGTCCTGTTCCTTTGCTGTGTGATAAAAAATATCGCTATTAAGCAGCGCGGTTTCCAACGTTGTGAATAATGTTTTCAAGCTGGCGCGTGATTCTTGGCGTCATCGTCGTAGGATTTTCTAGCCGGCACCGGATACGCGCCAGAATCGCACACACGCTTTGCATATCAAGACAGGACTTGTGTATATCAAGTTACTTTACCCTTTGTGCATCACAGCCGACACGGCACCAGGTTCATCTATCTCTCCTGCTTTTGCTCGCGTATGCACACGTTCCGTATACGTGTGTCCGATCGTTCTGCCCGTCGCTCCGTTCCCGGCATCATCCCGTCGTTCGAGATTTTACGAGTTGATGCTTGCCC
Source organism: Solenopsis fugax (assembly GCA_003595255.1). Classification (NCBI taxonomy): domain Eukaryota; kingdom Metazoa; phylum Arthropoda; class Insecta; order Hymenoptera; family Formicidae; genus Solenopsis; species Solenopsis fugax. The sequence continues at coordinate 10,580 of QKQZ01013728.1, forward strand.
GGTAACCGTGTGATTACACGGTCGCGTTTCCCGAATGCCGTACGCGTGCCGTGCATTCACAAATACGTGACATTTTCGCGTCACGCAAGATTGCCAGCGAAGTCACAACGAACGTTCGAAAATGGTTGAAATATTCATTTTTACGAATTTGTTCCTACATCAAGGGTAGAGGCAGGTATGGCAAATAACGAGTTAGGAGTAACGCCGTTACCATTACATTTTTAGTAACGTTTTGCCGAATAATGACATTATACAATTTTTCGTAACAGTAACGTTAAAGTTAGAGTTGGAATAGTCACTTTGGCAAGCAGAAGAGAGGGTATTATAAACCGTGTAGATATTAGGTACGACCACTTGTATTATCTCCGGTATCAGATGACGAATTCTAGTAATTACTTATGGAATTATTGGTTTAGCCTTTATGTAGTAGCCCTAATATGCCAATACACAATAGCCGACATTTGTTATAAGGCGTTTTTACTGTCGAACATTTCGAGACTTTTTCAAAGTACATTTAACATTTAATTACTCATACTTTCTCATTCTTTTTAAACTTGAGCGTATTATCACAAGAATGTACATACACTCGAGTAATTTTTTTTTTAATTTAACTTTTTGTTCAGCTATATATTTCGTTAAGCACTGTTAAACAATAACATCGGATTTTACTAATGTGGGCTCTTATACATAATGGCATCTTATTAGACCTGTATGGCTTCTTTTTCAAAGTTTTCATATTAAAATAGTTATTCGATAAGTTGATTGTAATTTTATTGCTAACCTATGGTTTACATTATATGAATTATAGATTCAGTACAGTGTATATATATTATGCAGTTTATATACAGAAGGTTTATGTGTATGTACATACATTTGCACATACTCTGCAATATTTTCTCTTTATTTTGAATAAATATATAATTTTGTAACAAAACGCTGTGTATTTTTAATTAAAACCAATTTTTTAAATTTATTTTTCAGACAATCATATTACCACTCCTATTCCTTTTCAATCTATTATTCAGTGTCGATACATTTTTATATATAATATTTAATATAATAAATATGTCACAACTTTGAGTCTAAAATCTATTGAAAACCAATTTGATGAGTACAGTCATTAAGTTTTCAATTTAAAATATTGAGATTATTAACAAAGTTGTATAAAATATAAGTGAGTGGCCATAACACCACTCTCATCTAACTCGTTATCATTATCCATTACTATTGATGAGCGAGATACTTTAAATGTGAAAAATGTTTATATACAGATACAGATTAAAACAAATTAATATGTATATAAACATAGATACATGTCAGATAGTATTAACTCATATAATTTTAAATTATATTTCTTATGTTATAATAGTTGCAATATGCATAAAATATATTGAGTAAATCTTTTATTAATGTCTTTTTTTAACATTACTACTTCTACTTTATTTATTGTTAATCTTATATACCAAAAATGCTTCAACGATATCACCATTAAGTTTATTTCACGGTGGTATTAAAATTTGTTCACCAGTGCTAAATAATCGCTCAACTGATGCTGATGAAGATAGAATTGTGTTAAATTTTAAAAATAACGTTTTATATAAGAAAAAGAACTATTGATGCCATATCTTTTTGCTTGTCTGACAAATAAGAAAGAATCTCTACGTCAACAGTAGAAAAGAAGGGAGTATTATGGCTACTGTGGACATTAGAGCTACCCTTATTATCTTCGTTATTAAGTGACAAATTCTAACAATTGCTTATGAAAGTATTCGTTAAGTAACCTATCGTTTTATAGTGGCAATACACAATAGCTAACAATTACTAAAGCATTTTTACTTTTGAGCACTTCAAAACTTTTTTAAGGTACATTTTAGAACTTAATTACACATATTTTTTCATTGTTTCTAAACTTGAGCATATTATTACACAAATGTATGTATACTCGAGTTTTTTTTTTATTTAACTTTGTTTCGAATGTACATATTTCGAGTTATGTAAAGTTAAACAATAACATGAGATTTTGTTGATATAGCTTTTCAAGCGAAATTTTTACATCAAAATATTTCTTCGATAAATTGATTATCATTCTAGAGGACTGTGTTTGGAAACGTTAGAAATATCATTTTCTGCTTTTTGTTTAATATTAAACAAGGATAAAATAATATCTCTAACGATATCTGTAATGTTTCTGAACGCAAAAAAATTCTAAATCAGGAAAATTCTAAACGATGAATAGTTAAAAATATATAATTTTATTACAAAATATTATGTTTTTCAAACTATACCAGTTTTTTAAATTTATTTTTGGGGTAGCCATATTACCACTACTTCTCCTCTTCTACCGATTATGTAGTGTGTCACATTTTTATAAATCATGTCCTAAGTAATAAATATTTCATTAATTTGATTTTGCAATCTGTTAAACAATATTTTGACGAATATAATCGTTCAAGTTTCAATATAAAATAATGATTATTAACAAAGATACTCAATAAAATAAAAATTGATGCCACATTACCATCTTCTACTATGTGATCTTGATCTCTTAAAAAATTTAAAAATTGTTTATCTTCTACGAAAAAAACATAAGCGAAAAGATATCGGAAGATATTAATTTTTTTTAATTCGCACATTTTTATGTAATATTTGCGCGAATAACGACGGTAACAAGCAGGACTTCTATTCTGTACACGCTTTTTTGTTCGTAACGATAATTGTCGGTATCTTTGCGCAAATATTTATATAGCAAGAAGCTGTGCAACAATACCGACAACTATCGTTAAAACCAGAAAGCGTGTACAAAATAAGGTAAAGATAAAAAATAATGTTCAAAAAGGAACATACTTTCTTCCACCAGGGACAAAAATACCTAAAAATATCTTTTAAAATGTATCTAAAAAGCAGTTCAGATACTGTTCAGATACTGTTTTGTATCTAAATACAGATACCCAATTCGAATATGTTTTAGATACAGGCTCAGATATGCAAAATGTATCTCTTTATCTGTATTTAGATATTGTCCAATACTATCCGCCCCTTGAAAAAAAAGAACTAATAACTGTTTTAACAAACTGATTATTGTATCAGAGAATAACTAATGATATTTCATCGGCTAATTAAATAGTAATCATTAGTTACTGATATAGTATTCAATTTATTGAAAGATCAATTTATCAGTTCTTTTTTAAAGGGGTTATTTACTGAAAAAAAATAATTCATTCGTAATTCAATTTCGTTATGCAACGAGTCATATAACGAGTTGCTTTCTTCAATGAGTAACATTGTAATGGTAAAGAATGACTTATCTAAAGTGACTATTCTAATTTGGATTCGAACCTGGAAGTTGTTATTACCGATGAAAAATTGTAACGTCGTTACAAAAAAATAAAAGTAACTGCAATGTGGCTCATTTAATGCGTCACTCCCCATCCTTGTGTAAAGCTAGTAAGTACGTTAAAGTAAAGAGGTATTAAAGTAAATATACTAATTGTGTTGTTGTTGCGATTGTTTGTATCCGTCAGAATTATTAAAGTTTTAACTCTTTGAGAACTGGAGCTTTCTAACAAAGCAACTTTGAAAGACTTTGTTTCTTTTTTTTTTAGAGTTTCTGGAACCGCATTTCGATTCTGGTCTCAGAATTCTAAAATTCAAAATTCAATATGGTGGACCGAATTAAAAAGAAGTCTGATAATTATAAAACTTGATTTTAGAAAGTTCATAGAATCGCTGAATTTAAATGTAATCTGAAAATATCAAAATTCAAAAAAGTAGTAAAAGTACTTTAATGAAAAAACTTGTGTCATAGAGATTGTAATCAGAGTTTGAAAATTGATGCGCTTATAGGCACCTGTCCCACTCGGCTAGCACATGCTTCGATTAAAACGAAACTTGGCGTTACTTACAATTAGTAATATTAAAAATTTTTTTTAATTGAGTTTTATAGTAATCAGATTATTTTTTAAGATACTGTTCGCTATATCGGATCCACTATTTTGACTCTTTTATTTTTAACTTCACATTCGAATTCGCCGGTATTCAAAGAATTAATAATCTATGTTATCGTCTTCGGTTTACGTTCTATAGGAAATGCGGAAGTTACTTATGAAATATAAACCGTCGACTATTCTGACACCGAGAAAATGATAGAATGCACTGGGTAATAGTATGTCAGTTTCCGTTTTACGTGACAGAAAACGAGCACATTCTAGCTGTGATCTAGCGAGGATTCCTCGGGCTCCATGCGACCCTTCTCAAGAGAGACATCTACGTTTTGTATTACTGCATTCCATACGGTCTCCAGAAACGATTTCCATCGAGTTTGATGAATGTACTTCTACCACGGGACATTTAATTACTCGCGTCGAACGAACAAAGTGTAAACAGTCCTTAGCAAATTTGCAGTGCTAGCAAGTTAACCGCCTCTTAATTAACTGCCCCATTTATTCCTGTGGCGCGTGCAATTATCAATCGCGAGGTGTCATTACGCGAAAACCGAATTAGACGTGCGAGTGGACCGATTAAAAAAAGAAGGCTCTTCACGGGAAAAGCTCGCGCGCGGTTAAACATTTCGTTCGTGCTTCATTAAGTCGTGCGTCGCCAACGCTAAGCACTCTTGTCTTCCGCGAATTGTATACGTGTCGCGCGCAGCGCGTACCACTGTATACACTGCTCCGAATACCACGAGGTACACGAGGGAGGGAAGATTCACGCTGTCGTCTGATGTGGAATTGGCACGGGTGAAGACATTCTCACCCCTCGCGCGCACCGCACAAACCCTTGTATCCATTTGCCGGAGTGGCCCCTATTATTCACATGAATTTAACCGTGACGGGTATTAGCGTAAGTGACGTTCGCGATGTACAAAAGCGAGGTCGTATTAACATGTTCCTTGCCGCGTGGGTCACCGTAGTCGAGTCAACTAACGAGTTCACCTAACCTAACGAATTATTTTTATCAACGAATACTACATAATGACAGCAAGTGGTTTGTTACTTATAAGTGATTGTTCTCCAGCTGTAGCGTTATCATTACCATAATAAATAATTCTAACATCATTACCGAATAGTTATTATGAAAAAGTAAAAGTAACGATAAAGTAACGATAAAATAACGAAGAAATAACGACTTCCCATCCCTGTGCAATATTAACGTATGTAGCTCACCGATAATCCACGAGGTGCTGAGATCAGTTTTCCGATTTGCGATAGAGGAAAATTGCCAGTATGATATAGCTCTTCTAAAGTGGCATTTCCTTATTTCTCAGAAAATAAACATTGCACTGTATTAATAGTGATTAAAACAATCTGTACAAGTAATTAAAGAAATAAAAACCCATAGTTCATAGATTCATGGCTTTTATCTACATAAAATCTGTTAAAATTGAATTCTTAAAAAGCGAGAATAAAATTGCCACGATTTTCTTTTGCAAATTATACAGTTTAAACAATAGTGAGTATATATTATTGATAATATTAGATTATTTTACATGTTTGTAGTTCCTGTTTCCTATAACTGTTTTGTTTATATTTTTTCTTTTCGTGTTTTCCTCGCGTAATGCGAATTGGAATATAAAATCTCTGAGCAGCTTAAACCGGTATACCTCTCCGTGAGAACAAACAGTAGGTCTGGTCGTGCTATGCTTGTGTTGACGTCAACTTGACAACTGAAAAGAAAGCTTGCTAAAAATAATAAACCATTGTTAGCCTGCAGAACAACATGAGAACAATCAAGATAAGATGTTTAAATCGACAAGAAAAGTATTAATCCTTCGACTATAGACATGAATTGGCACAACATTAAAGGTTAAGGTTATCAGACTTTACTACCTGGTATATTCTCACGGATAAGTATGTCGATGCACTTCTCCGTTTATAATGCACAGCGATTTTACATTTCAATTCTAGCTTTTTAATTTTGTAAACTTTATTGTGTAAAACATAAAAACATATTTTATTATTTTATCAATTTGTTTCATAGTCCTCTACTATGGAGCTATGTATAAAGTTTAATGTCATTACTGCTTAGTATGCCAGTTTTGGAGTCCGATTTCTCAGATGCTTTTTTTGGATGTTGCGAAAACATTATTTTTTATTAAAAATACGAAATAGTATTATAAAAATTGCTATACCATTTGATAGAAGACACTTTGTAGTTTGTATTAATGTTTTTAAAGTTTTATTTTTAGCTTTTGTTTAAGAAATATTAGAAACTTAAGAAATCTGCCTATATCTAATACAATAGTGGCGAACTGCATATCATAAGACATAGTTATATTTCATTTTATAAGAAAATGTTGTAAACTAGATATAAACAAAATGCAAGAAATTATATGATAAAAGTTGAAATATTTTGCAGCGAGTGTCTTAATTAACCCATTTGGATTTGTTTTGCTTTAACATAAAGCATCGACACAAAACACGTCATTTTAATTATTAATTAAATAAACATTAATAAATATTTAATATCAATTTTGAAATAATTCTAATAAGTGACAGTCTTATTGAGAAAATATTTAATGAAGGTATTTTTGCCTTATTCTGCATTATATTGTGTACATTAGATTGTCTTCTCTGAAATAATATTTTTCGTAATTTGTTATTCATTATCAGTGTTTACCGTTATCTATATAAAATTATCTAGATAAAGAAATAGCTATATCTTATTTTCATCTAGATTATTATATTGTATGTTATCTTAAATAAAGAAAAACTTTTTTTTTAATTATTTAAGATAATGTGAACGAGAATGAAGTATATTAGTCTCAACTTCCAAGTTAGCATTCATCATAACAGAAAATTTTTCAAATTGATAGCAATAGGATTGCCTTTCGAAATTCACTGCCAGTACTGAAGTATATGTAACATGAATAATAGATTCTTAGTTCATGTTGGCAGTCACTTTAATTCGGAACGCAGCTGATTGCACAGATCAGTAAGTAATAATGCAATATAAAAATTGCCCTAAAATTATAACTTCGAAAACTTTTACAAAGAGTTTCGTCAATTATTGTATATTTAATTTTAAATTATCACAACATTGCTCATTATGCAATACATTTTCTTTAATATAATTTATTTAACCTTTTATATTACTTTATTTAATATGTTACATTAAATAAAATGTGTTGTGCATAATGATCACACAAATATAATAACCATGCTGCGCGGGTCGTCGCGTGGTGGACAAATCAATTGGTCCGGCACGGGGAACGTGTTAATTTGACGTTTATACGAAGATGTGGCGACATCGGCACAGATGGAGGACGGAGGTAGCCGACTTAATTAGGAAACGTGCGCCCTTAATTAACTAGTTAACGTACGCGATAAGGTGCGCCGCCTGCTGCTGACTCGTCGACATTCGTCGTCGATGCTATCGGGCAACGCGCCTGTTTGAATTCCGTTCTACGTGAATTAGACGAGATCGCAATCCGGGGTACACGCGGGGGACTTCTCCGAAAGCCGCGTTATTAAACCGGCATCATCGTGTTGAACTTTCCAGTTAACCGTTGGCGCCTGCAGTAGAGATCGCGGTCGCTTGCTCGCTCGCATACATACGGAGATTACCGTACAAATTTCATTCGCGCAAATTACGTTTCTCCAGGCAAACGAATATTTCGCCGGGGCGCCGCGCACAACGCGCGGTCCTGTGCGAACTCGGTCATCGCACCGTGCGCGCCTCGCGTAACGCGATGCTTGTACAAGCACGATGTCTCTTTTCCTCGGCCGGTATTCTGCCTATCTTCACCATTAAGATTGATATCTTTAATTCAATTGAAAAGCTTCAGCTGCCTCACAAGGTAAGACGCATCTTTGCGAGGCCAGTCGCGCTCATCTAGACGATGATGCTTATTAATGCTATTACGCGAAACTGCAAATTGCAGATATATATCAATCTGATATTTTAATTTGAATGTCATAGTCTAAAGAGCGTCTTAATTCGAGTAGATAAGGAGCTCTTTGCGGAATTAAGCTTCTTCTCAAACGTAGATACGTCAGCAAGCGCAAGATGCTTTACAAGGAACTAACGAGAAAATGCTGCTTTTTTTTTATTTCTTATATAAATTTATTTCCCGAGATTATACGTGCGCGCCCAAATTTTCCAAATGTTTGTATCGAAATTGGAAAGAAATGGCCATTCCCATGATCCATATTTTCCGCATTCGTGACAATATGCCGATTTATCGAATGCGTTTGCACGAGGTAATAAACACAATAGTGAAGCGTCGCGCGCGCGCGCGCGAGAATCGTTTATTCGCGCGTACGATATCATTAATCGCCGTTACACGGGATCCCTTATGCGCGAAATTGCAGCGCGAGGTATACACGACTCGATAACGGCCGATGAAAAATCGCGCATTAATTCCAGCCTATTTATTACATTAGAAACACTCGCTGTTATCCGACACTTATTTTTCATTCTGTCATCGTTAGCTGCAACAACCACGGCTGTTGCGAGCTATTAATCTTTTTTCCCCTCTCGCCCTCGCCCCTTCTCGTTCACCCGTTCACCGTGGCCGCCCCCGCAGCGCGTCTTACGCCTCATCCTCCCCTCGTCGTTCCCATCGTGTGTGCCCATCCCTCTGATATAATTATAATGGATTGAGATGCGGCGCCGCCCGCGAGAAGTGATATCGAATATTCCGCTCGTTCGTATCACCTTGCACCGCCACGGGGTGGAAACATCAGGTGGCCCTTGTGAATCCGTTTCTCTCTCGGTGAGAAGCGCGCGTCAGATAATTCCGCCGGCGACGGCAGACATTCGTCAGTGTCATCCGCGGAAAGGAGAAACGCCCGCAGTACGTGGAAGAGAGGTTTTTTCGCGCAGAGCTGTCTAGAAGATTCCCGGCGTCCGGGCAAAAAAAAAATTTGTCAACTAAATCCTGGAGAACTGGATTTGACAAAGAAGCAACTACAGACATCCCGGTCTGTTTAAAACGTATTATCATATTTTTATATCACTCGCAATGAAATGGAAACTGCATATCGTACATTATCCGTTATCATTATTTCATTGAGAAGAGAAAAACAACTTGTTAACTTGACGAAATTTTCCAACTAGATTTAATTTCTCAAGTTCAAGTATTTATGTATTTAAGTCAAATACATATAATAAATACTTGAATTGAAGAAATTTAATCTAGTTATAATTTTGTCACGTTTTTATTTTTATAAAGTCTACTAGAACGAAACAGCGCTACACTACACCTTTTTTTACAAGTTTAATAAATATTTATATTAATTAAACAATTAAACAATTATTAAATTAACAAATTTACAACCAATCGAAAACGCGAACAACAGGCTTCAAATTAGGTAACATGCCAATTTTTAAATAGGAAATTATTAAATAAGAATATTATCATTATCATTATCATTATCATTATTATTATTATTATTATTATCATTACGATCGTATTATTTTAATTTCAATACAATTATTAAAAGAAATATATAATTTTTGTATTATTTTTGTATTCTCGCGAAATTTCAACAATCGTGGAACCACTTTCATAAATCCTTTGTGCTGGTCGTATTCCCGAGAGATGAACAACGGAAAACGAGCACCCTTCAGTCTTCGTCGGTTCGCAACGCGTTTGTTCCCGGTTTCCCTGTGCCGCGTCGCCTCCGGCAAGTGATATTATGCCGCCTGTTTGGAGTGAAAATTTCGACTACAGCCGATTTTACGGGCAGCTCGTACTGTAATTTCCAGGAGCACAAATTTATTTCAAATAGTCGTCGTATTTCTGAATGGTCTTTTAGTGCTCGCACATATTACCGTACGATAATATAAATGGCTTGTTTTTGAACACCAGAATGAAACTAGTTATTTTCTATGGTTTTTTTGAATGCTGAATGAGAATCCTGTTTTCAAATTGCTCCATTACGTCACAATTTTCAGAAATTTGCAATTATAGTTGTAAAAAAGCTATTTTTACGTAATTTGTCAATAATTGCGATATATGTGACGTGCTGGAAAAGTTTTATTGCAATTAAAATTAAACCTCAGTATAAACATTTCAAAAAAGTCCCTCTCTGTACACACTGAGTATTTTTCACCAGGCGTTTTTCTATTGTTTATATCTCGGCTTGTAATGTATTGATTTTAATTAATTTTTTTTTAATTAGTCGTTTAAAGACTGAAAATAAAGAATTTTCTTAAGTTTCATATTTTTGTTAAAAATAAATGAAAAAAGGTTAGTGATAAATCAACAGCTAATGAGTTGAACTTTAAGAACCAAAAGATGGTTTTAAATGATATTTTTTATGAAGTAAAATTGAATGAATTTTTTATCTTTACTAAAATTAATATGGCTGAAAATATTTGAATCTTGTTAGAAATAAATAAGAAAAAATGCTCTTATCATTATTCTATGGTAAATATATTAACAATTTACAATAATTACAATAATGTTGATATTAACTAAAAATGACGTATTAAAAATAACGGCTTACTAATAGAAAAAGAATTACATTTCTATTTTTTTTTACTTTTTAAGTTAAAATATACTCAAACATTGACAGAAAAGTAGTTTGTTAAAAAAATACAATATTACATTATTGTCTATAGTAAATATAATAGAAGTAATTCACAGTAAATTTTTTCTACGTGCTCTCGACACGTTGGACGATCACACGATAGACATTTATAAAAACTTTTTCTATGTAAACTCGATAGATTATTAGAAAACAATAAACAAAATATTTATTGTTTCCTATTAAAAAAAATGCATCACTTAATCCAAAAATAACAAATAAAGATGCTCAGAAATTAAGAGCCAATTTGTGTCAGACAATTTTCAATTTTTCTCTTCGAAATTAAAAGCACATTAAAATTGACTTAATTCATTTTTTATGATGCACATTCAAAATTAGAACCACAATTATTCACAATTAATCCAATTATTTCGTTCCACTTTTATTTTCACTAAAATTCTGATTCCTTGACAATTTGCTCGCATTACATGTGACGTGCTGGAAAAGTTTTACTACAATGAAATTAAATATATTATTAGGACTTTTAATTCTCAAAAGAAATCTTTTTATTATTGGCTACGATTAATAATATCTTATGGTTAATCAAATATAATATGTCAACTCGAAATGTGTGTAGCGAGACAAGTTTCAATTTTTATTTAATCTTCTTCTTCAGTTGCAATTGTATACATATTTAACGAAGAGAATAATATAATAAAGTATAATAAAATATCAACAATGTCAATTAATACAGGGCTAATGAACATTCTAACTAATGACATACTAATTAATAACATCACACCTGATAAACTGTGGCAGTTGATTATCCTACTAATTATCCAAATATATGTATTATATATTTGGCAAGTTATTAATGATCTAATTCATATTATAGCTGTTCCGCAATAGACTTCATATTTAGTCATATCTACGATTAATAAGATATTATTAATAAGATATTATTAATCGTAGATATGACTAAATATGGAGTCTATTGCGAAACAGCTATAATATGAATTAGATTATTGATAAATTGCCAAATATATAATACATATATAGTACTTGGATAATTAGTAGGATAATCAACTGCCTCAGTTTATCAGGTGTGATGTCATTAATTAGTATATTAGAATGTTCGTTAGCCCGGTATTAATTGACATTCTTGATATTTTATTATACTTTATTATATTATTCTCTTCGTTAAATATGTATACAATTGCTACTGAAGAAGAAGATTAAATAAAAATGAAACTTGTCTCACTACACACATTTCGAGTTGACATATTATATTTGATTAACCATAAGATATTATTAATCGTAGCCAATAATAAAAAGATTTCTTTTGGGAATTGAAAGTCCTAATAATATATTTAATTTCATTGTAGTAAAACTTCCAGCACATCACATGTAATAGTTATAATACGGCAAAGTACATAAAAGTAGCCCTTTTTTTACTTTAACTACAAATTTCTCAAAATTGTGACGAGAGAGAGAGAGAGCAATTTGGAAACCAGATTTGTATTTAATGTTAAAAAAACTGCATAAAATGACTAATCCCGTTATTTTTTGTTAAACTATCTTCAAGAAGTATCTGGAATTGTCTATTTAAATGAAGCAGTTAAACCGAAATCGAAAAGATAGTCAAAAGTGGTCAAACAGTCAATAAGGAATACTATTTAAGCGTTATGAGGCGTTTGTATGAGGCGATCCGTAAAAAAACGGCTGGATTTATAGAAAAACAAGCATGGATTTTAAATAACGAATTATCTCACACATCGATGCTGGACATAATTTTTGTCAAAAACTCAACAAATATCATTCCTCAAACACTCGTCAATGTTCACCAGATTTGACTTCCTGTGACTTTATTCTGTTCCCAAAATTCAAATTAGCACTTTGTGGAAAGCGGTTTGAGTCGACAGAGACTGTAGAAGAAAATCGCTATTTTGAATATATCAAAGTCGATAACATAAACAACTGCCGCAAACAAATTGATACACCGCACTGAAACTCCGCACATGAAAATCGAATACAATTATGCTAATTTGGCGGCAAAAAGAAATTTTAATTTCGGTTCAATCGCTTCATTTAAATAGACAATTACTTTTTGTGTCAGACAGCATGTAATACATGCAGATCGCACGCTTAAAAATTGATTTTTGTCTCGGAAAAACTTATTCACAAATCGTAGTATGGAGTTATACATATGCATCGTTTTCTTATGCAAACGATTAAGAAAAATTTCAGTTGTAACGCCAGCGGAAATGCTCATTAACGCGCGGCCGATTGTCACGCGAGCATGAGTGCAAGTGGGTGGGTGGTGGTGCCGGCAAATATGATACACCCCTCCCCCCGGCCCTGGATGTGTGCTCTTTTGATCCCAGCAAAAAGAGGAGAAACTCTCAGAGAGCAATATGAAAGAAATTAACGAAGTGTGTACTCAGAGAGTGTGCCGGGCGTTTAAGGTACTACTATCTACGCTTTGAATAGCTTAGTATGAAGAAAATGCACTGCTGCGTTGTAATTCTGTTTACTAAATATTGTTGAGAAATTTGCAATTTTATGAGTCTAGACGTGCTATTTGTGGAACGCTGAGTACGATAATATAAAAATCTGTAAGCGCGTTGTCGCTCACGCACACAAAGCGCGAATCATTAGATGTCGATAATTCCGCAATGAAACATTTCGTTGGAAAAATCGGAATATCGATCTTATCAGATATTTGAACTATCTCGTCCGTTAGCTTCGATAATTATCGGGTCCGATTGCCTGCCACATCTCGAAATCCGCCAAATATCGAAAACAACGAGCTCAGCTTCGTTCCATTCAGCTGGTCGAGGCGCGTCTCTCGTGAAAATGGGGGAGAACTCGTGAGCGCGATTAAAAGGAAAGACACGAAACCGCCAACAGCCGCTCTAATTGAGAAAAATAAATTAAAAGCCAGGTGTGCGCGGTTAGAATGGAATATCTAAAGATTTCGGTGTGGACGTGCAACTGTACGCGAGTTGCAGCAACGATGCGAGCGGGGCAACATTCCGATGACTGTCCAGGTGTGCGCCGCGTCTATTAATTAATTTTTCGTGCCTTTTTCGTGGTTTCAATTAAGCCGAGGTGATCACGAGCTTAATCTCCACTTCATCTCACGTTTCTTCGCTCAGAATAATACTCGGTCACGAAGAAAAGGACGCCGACGAGAGAGGAGCGTAGGAAAACGGAGAAGAAACGGGTAAAACCGCGCGGATACGGTCTGCCTCGAAGCGCGCTGCTCGTCCGTCGGTATCACAATGCGGGCACGTGCAAATGAGCTTTTAATGCCTGGAGCTCGCTGGTAAATAATAATTTAATCGCGCACCGTACATTGCTGGTCTTTTTTTTCGACCGTCAGGCGGTTGAAATAACCTCGTAATTCAGCTCTGACTAAAAATACGATCGAAATATTACACACGCTTTTAAAGATACTTAATGTATGTACAATCTACGGTCCACTTGATGCTATTATACAAATGCTTTGAAGCATTCTTTGATTGGTCAATTAGTAAAATTGTTTGTTCCGATTAATCAATCAAATGTTTTGAAATATTTGTAGCGTTAAATAGACCGCACCTTTTCAAAAATTTCAAAGTTTATTTTTCTTACCGAGTGGTTTACTAGTAAGAGAGAGTTGCTGAATGCGTCCCACTAAGTTATTTTTTATTATATTTCTCACTTATCACATATTGATTTGTAAGAAAATGACCCTTGAAAATTGTAGCTTAATGTTTCAAATATTTATCACAATGTTTAATCTTTTATCAATAGCATTAAATCCGTATACTCAGTATAAACTTTTTGCTTGCCGGTTTAGGTTGCCTAAATTGCATTGAATTTGAAAATACTGAATTTATTAATTAGAATAGTTAAAAATATAAGGTATCATTAACTAATACTTATTTTATTAATAATGTATCGAAAAAAACCGAATATTTAATAATTAATAAATAACAATAATGAAAAATACACAGAGAAAGAAATTTGCTCATAAAACTAAAATATTTCGTCCGATACGTTCAATTAAACATTGGATTGATTCAACAATTATTTAATTGTATAAAAAAAGATATAGTTCATTCATGTCATTATAATCATTAACATAATAAACTAATATTAACAATATTAGTTAGACTATTATCATTTATCATGTATCAATAATGTTATATTAATATCATTTATTATAATACAATTTATGATAATACGATTTGGGAAACTTGATAGATTATTTTATCAAAAAATCGATTTAATCTTTATATTATAATTATGCAAATATGTCTATACAATAAATGTAAAATATTCTACAATAAACCTTGTTTTACGAAAATTTAAAAATTCAGTATTAAATTGCATGATTACATTATTATCAGCTACATAAATTGGTCAAAAATTAACATCAGTTGTACACTTGTACACGATTTTTTTTAATGTTGTTAGCACGCGCAAAACAAGATATAGGGTCGGTTGTTTCACCTTTAAATAAATTATGTGATAAATTATCTAATGGATAAATGTTTATGTCTACACACAGACATATAATGAATATGTAGACATAGACATTATCCATAAGGTAATTTACCATATAGTTTTCCGGATATAGAATAACCGGTCCATAATCTGTTAAACCTTTGCCCATATTATTTATTTCTATATTACTTAATTACTTCACTTTTGTCGCTGAATGTTGCTTATATTTAGTACAAATGTAAAATATGGCTGAGATATATATAATTCAGGAGATCGATATATGCGCATTTAACAACTCTCTTTTAGTATTTGAAACTTAATAAATTATTACTAAATCATTCATTATGTGACATCTTCGATATATTAACTGTGTATAATCTTGAAAGATTACACTCAGAGAAAAAAAAGTCGTATTAACAACTATATAAATTTGTGAACAAATAGCATTTTAACTATATATTACAAAATTGTAGACAATAAAAACAATAATAAGTTATATGAAAAAACTAAGAATATACAATAATATCAACCGTTTGTAATAAAATTTTAAATATACTTGGAAAAATAGTAATGCAAATGTAGACGGAGAAATTGAAACAACTGACGATGAGATTCGACCTTATTTCTCGTTTTCATTCCTAATACTATACATACTTATGGACCCTTGCTCCACTGCTATCATAGTTATTCCGGTCGTATACTTCAGCCGTATAGAAGGACGTAATTGACATAATTTAATTATAGTAAAGTCTACTAATGTGATTACAATTGAAGTGCTATTTCACTATAAACTAATAGTTTACTATAAACTGAAAGTTACACAAATATTGTTGCCGTGATGATACAAACTATTTTATAATTCTTGTATATATAAAACGTTGCACTAACTATAAGATAGTTTATTGAACTGTGTAGATTAATTCTATGTATAAAACTTGTACATAGTTGTCACTTTTATAGTTACCACCACTAGGAATTTCTCCTCTGAATGTAGAACGGACGAGAAAAATATGATGATAAGAATCTAGATGAGGGAAGATTCGTAGAGATCAGAAGCCTTTTTAAATTACCATTGCGCTTTTTCTGTCGTCTCAAGCGAATTGGACCAATGAGTAAGGAGATGAAAGGAGACGAAGGACATCCTGGAGAAGTCGATCTTACTAACACATCCACACGGCAAGTGATAGTACACTTGTTAGAGAGACGATGCCGGCGTGTGCCTTCCGACCGTCTACCTTCCTGTTCATAAATTTAACAGTATTGCACGAACATCGTTTCTCTTTACGTTAAGTAACGACATGAAATATTCGGTGACGCGAATACCGGTAAATAAATAGAGATTACGCGTCGTATCGGTTATCGTTTATTTTAGACGAGATTATCGAACGTTCAGCTTGATAGAGACAATTTATTAAAAAATCATAAAGATTATAGAGTGATAAATTATTTATTCGTAGCATTCTCTATTCTCTGTCTGATCAATTACTGTTACAATATATTACTACTATTATATTATAAATGATATTTGATGGAAACGTGGATAACAGAGGGAAGGAATTCGCAATTTTTCGTTTAAATAAAACCATTCGCTGGATCCAACTGCGCTTTTCGTCGGGGCGGGTTTTGCTTTGAAGCCGCATTGTTCATTTATCACACAAAGTATTCCACCGATTCGTCGTTTTGCATGTGCGACGCGAGGATACATCTTTTCAATCTCACCCGTTGTCAGAACGGCAACGGACTCGCGGTCGACATCCCCCTGCAATTTTTTTGCTCCCCGCGCGCGTCAGAGTTTAAACTTCAGTTTCGGCCGTACGGCGTCTAGGAATAAAACTTGAAGCGATAACCGTCGGAATTTCGTGCTATAAATTCCGTTCACTCGCGTTTCCCGTAGTTTACAGCAGCTCGCGCGTTAGGAGCGGCGCCCTCCCCCGGTAGCGTTTTAACTTCTCGAAAATTCCTATCGACGAGACATTTCGTTGTCCTCGGGCGCCTCGACGCTCGTCGAGGATCGGGGATCGAGGCACGTATTCGAGAACGCGTATTCCTCGTTCCGGGATCCGGGGAACTTTTTGCGAACGAACGACGAACGATAATGGCGCGCACCTCTCAATAACCTGACACGACGACCTACCCCTCGTCCCTTCATTCTCTCCTTCTATCCCGCCTCGCGTTTCTTCTTTCCCCGAGCTGCATTCTCCGTCTCCGGCATCGCATCTGGAGTCAATTTCGCCTCTTCTCCGAGTCGTGTGATTTTCCCGATCAGTTCCGCCACCGCGAACAACGGCCGAGCCGCAGGCCGTGGGAGAGAAAAAAAAACCAGACGGAAAACGAGAGACGAGAGCAAAACGGGGCGGGGGACGGCACCGAGAACGTTGAATTGCCGTGTAAATCTCTCGCGAGATTTGCAGATAATCGAGACATCGCGTATGATGCAGGCACTAGTCTGGATGTCGTTTTTCCGAGAATTCCACCGTTCGTCTCTTTCCTTCTTCCGTTTTTTTTTCTCTTAGACGGCTCAAAGTAATATGCGTCTGATTTATTTCTGGGGGTACAAGGGGGCTGTGGTAAACCCGCTTATCGGAAATCTTGTTAAACTCATCGCGTTATATCTGCGCGCCGGCTCGTGTTCACATCTCATTCAAATTCATGATGTCTCGAAACTGGCTTACTTTCAAAATAAACGGCTCGTGTATTATCCGGACGTTATATTAACACCTCAGGCGCCCTAGTTTCAGATGCGAAAAGTCAATAAAGTACAGAGCACAATCTGCGGAATTAATTAATTTTATAAAAGGAGGAGAATGGCTTCTCTCGCACGCGCGCTTAAAATAAACTTCATAAATTGTCACTTTATAGCGCAGAAATTATTGCAGTAGAAAGATCTTGTGTTTTAGATATAACATTACCGCGCGTAATACATCAAAATATGTAAATCGGAGATAAAACGTATATAAATGTAAATGTAGTTGATAACGAATTGCGATGTCTCGCTCGTCATAGTATAGATTAACATTGTGTGACACGAAAATACAATAGAATGACGTAGAAATATTCATACGCGGGACCTTTTAAACTTATTCTGCACCATGTCGCAGCAATAAGCTTTATAACGATATCGTCGTTTAATATTCATACGATATATATTTGGTAAATCGTGAAAATGAATTCCGTGTCTTCTCAGAAAAGATTTCTAATAACAAGACTAAAAGTATTCTTGATGTATTTAATCTTATTGCAACATAATCTTATATATTATAAAATAAAGCAATATTAATCCTTCACAAACTACTCTTTTTTTCACTATTAATTATAAGTCAGACTGCATATGGATGGTTGTATTTTTTTTTTTAAAGGATTTTTAAGTTAAAATCGGAAAAAATTCGGGTATATTCTTTTAACATTTAATAATACGATTCTACAATTATACGATTTTAGATATTTTTTACACTTTTTTGTCCATGTCTGAATTTGAGGTAGAATCGCTAAAAAGTATTGTTATAGTGCTTTGTATAAAATATTCATAACTATTTTATACGTGTATCTAAAAAGAATTCCTTTTAGCTGCAAACAGTCTAGGGTTAGTACTTACGAGAAAAAAAATAGTGCCTGCTTCATAAAAGTATAATTATTTGATAACCGGAAATCATTAATTATATGTAGTTTATAGAAAATAAGCAAAAGGAAAAACTACTTTCACAAAAAGATGAGTATTTTATTTAAAAATGACACATCTTTCTTAAACTACTAAAAGTAGTTTAAAAAGAAAAGAATATATTTATAATGCATTATTACATGTATAATGCACATTCTTTACAAATGCGTGCAATATATGCTCTCCGCAAATTGGTTTTCGGCAAGAAGTACAGCAAAAATATTTTCTATCACAAAAAGCACAGTGTTTCCTTTTTTCTAACTTATCAGAACGCTCGGATACGTCAATTTGTAGATTTCACGTATGGTCAATTTTAATGTTTTACATAAACTGTCAGTATGCAAGCAAGCTTGCACAAAAGAACTTTATTCTTTCTTATTTATTATATTACGTAAAGGAATTTTTTCTTTCTTATTTATTATATACGTTTTGCTCATCTTCGACCTCCTCGCCATTAATTCTGTTATCAAAAAGCTCACCATAAAATAAATCTTGCGATTGTCATAAAAAAACGCACTATTTCCTCTGCAGAACATTCTCTTATTTTAAATAATTTCTTAATATCAGTCTGTTCTTAATTTTTATATGTATTATGATGAAAAAAATTTTTTACTCACATTACATATAAAGACTAATAATAGCAAAATATGTAATTCATTTAATTTGGCAAAAAACAATTTTACCTGGTTAGGATCACTGCGACCCACGTTCGGCTTTTATTGTCGCTGTATAAAGTACGACGGACGAAATACAATGTCACTTGATCTAAGTTTTCACTATCAACAACTTTATTTAAGTAAGGGAGCCGATTCTATTTACTGTTTACCAAATAATTCAAAATTGAAAAATCTACTGGATTATTACTGACCTAGATTAGTTTGCAACAGGATTTGACGAGGTCGACCCAACTCAATAAAAGCCGATGGATCCCAATACTAGTTGATTTCGCATGGAATACCCTTTATATAGTTATATGTATGTCTATTATATTAATTAAATGATATAAATTAAATTGAAATTAATTCATAATAGAATCATCAATTGAATAGCAAAGTTTGTTAATTATTAGTGGACTATAAAAGATAAAAACGCGTACAACCCTACTGGACTAATTAAAAAATACCCCAGGTTTTCTCAAATCCTGGAGGGTAAGATAAGATATCGATAATTCTTATTCTCCTCCGTTGAATTAAATAAGATTGACTTATTGTCTTGAAACACGAGTAACCCATAAATTTTAGCTTATACAAGATGTCTAACATTAGGTGTAACACTTATAAGCAGTTAGGTCAATATATTCTTACATATAAAATACAAATTTACTCTGTGTTATAAAATATGATTGACCATTACGCAGTTCGGGACATAATGATATGGAAATTACGAGGACCGTGCGGACAAGCACTCTCCCGAAAGAAATATTTGACGCGATATTTTATAATTTACGCATTCACGGAAGCAGCCTTTGCCTACGGGTGGGTAAAGCGAATCCTTATGGATCTTTGCGCCATGGGACGAGATATTTTTGGTATACACAAAGCGAGTTCTCTTATGGACCTTCGTGATATTTTATTAGAAAAAGTTTTATCAAATTTTCTTCCAGAAATGGGAAGTCGTTACTTTTACTTTTTATAATAATGATGGTAATGATATACGTTACAATTTTTTATAATAATGATAACGCTAGGGAGAATAATTACTTTTAACAAATCACTTGTTGTCATTATTATTTATTGAGAAAAGTAACTCGTTAGTTAACTCGTTACGTAACAAGCAAAAGTAATGTAAAAGTAACGCGTTACTTTGACTCGTTATGTAAAGAGTAAAGTTACAAATTAATATTTTTTAATGAGTAATGCATAGTGATAATGAGTTGACTGTTAAAAGCGATTATTTCAATTCTGACTTTACCATTAATATTATGAAAAATTGTAAAAATTGTATATTATTGTCAAATTATAAAAAAACACCGAGTAACAGCGTTACTCACTATAACTCGTTACTTCCCATCTCTGTTTTTTTTTCAGATCAAAATTATTGTTAAATAAAAATCCAGCAAACATCAAGTTACACGTAATACAAATGTTAGTTGTAATTTTCAACTCAACAATGTAACTGTTATATAACACACTCGTTATATAACAGTTACATTATTGAGTGGTAAATTACAACTAACATTTGTATAACATATAACTTGGTGTTTGCTAGGAAATAGTATAAGATTGACACAAACTTTCATTGTCTAATTTACATCTGTCTAATCAACATCTACATACATCTGTCATATAAGAAAATTAATGGGGGCACCAAAGTCGATATAGATTAAAAAATTTTTCCATTTAAGATTGAAATATTCTACTCCAAACAAAAATTATGATTCTTCCTGAACATCAATCTTATCTTATGGTATATAAAAGAGTAATAACAATTGGATCCAGAAATCTTTTCTGTGTGTGTGAGTACATACTCTCTGGTAATATCTAACAACATTAATAGTCTTTTTTAAGAAAAAATAATTTATTCTGCTATAATTTTTTTACACATACCTGTCTAAGTATTTTTTTCTTACGGCCATTTTAGTCAAGCAGTTGCTCACGAATTTGAGCTAATGTTCAAGTGTTCAACATATTGCGAATTAATGTTTAATCATTCTACATATTTAAACATTAATACAAATACAAATTAATGTTTAAACATCCAAAGCTATAATTTCTGATTTCGATATTCCGAATTATATTAATTAATTTGAGTATTATTATGTCCTAAAATTATATACGAAACGATATCTTCTTTAATATAGTATTTTCCGATGCTGCAGGTGAGTTGTCAATAATTACAACGAGCGTAATTTATGCACAGATGTATGAGCTGCAGCTGCAAATAAATTGTTTACCGGTAATGGGCAATGCGCAGTGGTACTATAAATTGTAATTGAATTATTACGACCGGCATTATATTGCGCTTGCCTTTAATCAAGCCCATCAGATAACAAAGTTAACGATAGAGATTGCGCCGTTATGGCAAATATATTAAGTTAGGCTATTTACGCGTGTTAAAATATTTAATTTAATAGGAATTTGTCATTTCTAGCTTTGTTTTGCAACGCGACATAATCGAAGGTATTGTATATATGTTTGGCGTAGTAGAATATCAAAGGGAATGATTAATGCTTGTGCATAGAACTCTATCTCTTTGTGATGAAACAAAATGGAATATCATCCAATCGAAAGCTTCCAATCTGTAGCAGAATGAGTTTCCATTAAATTTCTACGAGCGTATAGTTCTCTGAGCTTGCATTAATGGTAGGCTTGATTAAAATGAACAAAAGGCACAGACAGATGTTTTCTAAATAAACCAGGACGACCAGAGAGTGTTTCAATCTCAATTACCTCTTGAGAAATAATTCCACTTTCTAAAGATCGGATTATATGACTGAGTAAAGTAACCGATCTCAAAAATCCTTTTATAACGATGATAAAACTTACGAATTATCAATACGAAACTGATAAATTCCAAGACCGACATATTAATAACAATTAATTTTGTTAACAATAATTTCTATTGATTACATGAAACAGCGAGTAACAAGGGCGCGCGAGCGCACAGAGAACGTACAGCGAGAATTCGAGTAAACGATCGTGTAGTACAATCGCAATCAGGCCAATCAATTGTCCTCTTTTTGCGGCACGCGTGGTACTCGTGCTCTTCTTTAAACTCGTCGCATGATGAAAAAGACCAAAAGAGCCGGGGAAAACCACGTGCGCGGGCAGAGAAAAGAGAGCAAGGTAGGAAGGAAAGAATGTAAGAGGGACAAATTGTACGAAAACTAGGTGCGCCCGCGCGCCGCGCCTCCGCTCCGTTCTTGAAACGAGCGCGCGAGTTGGGCTCGCGCGTGGTGGGGCGNACTCGGAAAAGTAATTAGCATAATAAATTAGCTCGCAAATAAAAGCGGTCTGCGCGTGCGGCGGCGTACGCGCGCATGCGAGAAGCACCGGCTAACGACATCGCTCTCATGATTAGGATAACAAAGAGAGCTCGCGGCCTGGCTCCGAAGGGAGTAGTTGCACTGCAGAAGTGCACACCAGCGAAACGTCAATTAGTGCGGCGGTAGATGAGGGGGAGGGAGGGTAGAGAGGGAGGGAAAAAAATGTTGTGACGCCAGATGGAAGGAGCAAAGGAAAATGAAAGGGAGAGAGAGAGAGAGAGAGAGAGAGAGAGAGAGAGAGAGAGAGAGANGAGAGAGAGTGGAAAGAAGGCGAGCACGGCAGGAGTAGAGGAGGACGGTTCCGTCCTTTGTGTCGCGAGATTTTCATCCATGGCGCAGCCACGATGTTGTTCTTTTTTTTTTGTTCACGGCTACAACCCACTCCCCCCCCTTCCCGTCGACGGGGGTTTAGTTCCAGACGCCGAAGGCGGGGGGTCGAAAAACGTTCCGAGCAGAAGCGGGTGAAATTAGTTTAGCGTCACTTCGTTTCGGTATCCACGGTTCATGGGGCGCGCGCTTCGAACTTGGTTCTCGGCAAAAGAGTCGGAACTTCTTTTTCCGCTCATTCAGCTCAGGCTCCTCGAGCTCGGAGAGCCGCGTGTAAAGAGTACGGGGAATATCTGCTACGAAATCCCTCCTCGCTCTCTCGGTAGGGAATCCTACTCCTTGCTCTCGAGTTTCATTGCGGAACTTGGTCGCAGCAGCGCTGCAAGCTGATTTTTTTTACATTGCGAGGATTTCATTCTGTACGAGTGCTTTTTTGCTAATCTTGTAAAGTAAAGAGCGAATCTTTTTGCGACCGCTGAGACGCACGAGAATTCTCCGTAATTACTGAGGATATCAAGGTGCCTTTTTCGTTGAATTTTGCGGGATATATATATATATATATCTCTCTCTCTCACCCTCCATCTTCCTCTATTTGGAAACTTGTTTTCATAAAGCATTTATTTGTTCCATTAATTAGTAATCTCCGTAGAAAATATGATATTCTGCAAAGGGGCTCATCAGTTATTTAGCTCCTTTAAACTCGCGCTTTTGTTTACAGCAAGCAGATGCTGAAACAATGCATGCTATCCATTTTATATAAGCACGGCGCGTAATTTGCGAAATCAGGAAATTTACGTTTAATGAAACCCCCGGCGAAACGGTAGTGAACTTATAGCACTGCATATGTCGTACGATCGGACGTTAAAGGTTAATCAGACCGGCGATGAAACGCGAATTTCGCACAATCACGAGCGGTCGTAAACATCGGGGCGTAAATTGCGAGAGGGAGGATTGCGCTATATCGGCGAAGAAGTTGGAGAGGCGGAGAGAGAGAGAGAGAGAGAGAGAGAGAGAGAGAGAGAGAGAGTCGTCATAAAGGAGTCGTAAAAGCCCCGTTGGTGGGACCGGCATTATTCGCGGCTGTCAGGTATCGCACCTTATCTATAATTTGGTTTTTCGGTGTGAGATGAATGTGCTCGCGCGACAACGACATCGTCGTCGTCGTCGTCGTCGTCGTCGTCACGTTTGCCCCCTGGTCGTCGCCCAGCGCGACATTCCGCGGAAGATTGCACGCGTTCCTCGCCGCGCGGAAGTAGTCGGTCTTCCCCGCGCGCCCGGCAACTTTACGTCGGGCCATATCTCCGAGTTTTCACTTAAACAGAGAACGATCGCCACGTATCTTTCCTTTTATTCCCGTCATTCGGAGGACGAAACTCCCGCACTTCTCGGGTCTCCCGTTCTTCTTGTTTCGCGCGCGACCGACCACGCCGCCGTCAGATCTCCGGATATCGAGTGTCGACGCTCGTCGCACTTTACGTGCCTCGTCTACGGTACGAGCTCGAGTGCTTTTCGCGAAATTTATTTATTGCTGTTTAATCTTACCTCTCAGCTGATATTTCAGCGGGGCAGGAGAGTGCAACGACGTTGGCCGGTGTACGGCTGAGCCAATCATCGCAATCTTGTTTCCTCATCTCTTATCCTCGGTTCTCTTTCGACCATTTGGGAATTGCGTTGTGTGTCTACCGTCGGTTGGATACGCGTTATTTTCCTTGCATCATTACACCAGCGTTGGAACACCGATGTTATTGCGCGTTTTATAACATTTACGTTAGTTATCGTTTTACAATCGATTGTCCAGTTGTGTTGAGGGGACGTATCGTTTTATCGAAACGTCGAGAGTTACCGTCCACCCATTTCAATCGAATAATTTCATTAGGGGCGTATTGCACTCTGGCGAAATTTCAGTTACATCTTATGCAGCGATTTATAATTCATCTGGGTTTGTTCTAATTTCAAAAGGGAACAGGAAGCAAGCGGCGGAAGGTGCTGTTAAAAACAACGGACCCGTTTCTTCGAGTTTTCGCAGCGTGTAGCGGTCACATGCAGGCGACACGGTAGAAAATCGTGGTTTGCAGAAGGCGGCGAGCCTCGTGCCGCAAAATAAAAAGAACACTTATCGATGGCCGCACACGACGTACCGTCGTTCACGAAAAAATATTTCTTTACGACGAAAGGATAGATAGAGACAGAAGGAGAATGAGAGGAAGGAAGGAAGGAGAAAGAGAGAGAGAGAGGGAGACGATACTCGGCCGTAGAGTTGGTGGTTGGCGGTATATTTACTTCGATTCCGGTAATTAAACCTCGTTAAACTACTTTGCCGCTTAATTGCTGGGTTAATTAAAACGCTGACACTACCTGGCGCGATGAAATTAACAGATTCATCGCGCCGAGCGGATTAAAAGCCCGCGCCTTGCGTAAATCGCGTTATCCTGCGACGTTGCCGGGCGCGCACAATTTTGTCCGAACCATTCTGCGAGAGACAAAGACAGACTGCGTGCTGCTGCACGCAGTATATACCACGTTGCACTACTACAGTCTCGTAACGTCGTCTTTCGTCATGCTGAAGCTGCAAAACATCTGCATCCGGCTTCTGCTGCAGTGTTTCGCCGTTGGCGTAATCCGACCGGAGTTTTCGAAATGTTTGCGTTGACCTCGTGCCGAAAGTTAACTCGGCGTCTTCGAGAAGGTGCAGGCAGAAAAGGGCAGCTTTGATCCAAAGGCGTTGCCGAGGATTCGTCCCATTTGGTCTTTTTTTTTCCACGCTCGACTCTCCTTGAACGCTCTCTCATCTCCTTTCGTGGCTCGTTTACTGCTGCTTGCAGTTCGCAGCTGCAGATGCGATGCCCGTGTGCGATGCAGCTGCGGCTTTAACTCGGCCAATGAAACGGCAACCGATTCGACCTCGTCTCGTTCGCCAGGCTCTCGTTGCTCCACTCCGAGCCAATTTTCCTCTCCGTTTTCTCTGCATCGAAAGCCGCTTTTCTTTCGCGTCATCGAAAACGCGAGAGTTTGTTTAAATAACTGGAAATGAGTTTCTTAAGAGAACAAAACGGATGTATAATAGAACGAACGTAATGGCGGTATGGCAACAAAAAGAAGTTGTTAGCTTTAGCGTGGTCGAATTGTTAGTCGAGTTGGTAAATTCGACATCTCCGAGGAGTTTAGCTATACGTACACACACTGTCTTTTTCTTGCAATTCTAAATAATTTTCAAAATAATAAATTTAAAAGAAAATAATACGTATAAAATATATAGGGGAGAGAGGGGCTATTCGTTGCGGTTTTTTTTCTTTTGCGTCTCCTCAGTCCTGTATTCGTTTAAAAAAAAAAAAAGTTGGGCGGTTTGAAAGGTTGAACCTTCCTCTTCACAATGCTGTTATAGATAAAACACGGAAATGTACTTGCTTTGAACTACATATAAAAATGTTGACCAGTGTCAAGTATTTCGAATAACCCCAAGCCCGAGGTAATTCGTAATCTCCGGGATTATTCGTATATTTGCGTTTTAAAATCAAAGAATGTAAACAAAAAAACTGTTTTTAAGACTTTATTTTATTAAGAAAAGGATATATGTAGTATTATTAAGAAAAGTTACGTATGTACAATAAAAAAAATAAACACACAATAGAGAATTTTATTGTTTCAGCGTTTTCGGAACAAGTCAGGGACTATTCGTATTTCGTGTAATTACATCTGTTGAGTATTAAGTTGTGTATTGTGGTACATAGAACGCGAATATATAATAAAAGAAAAAATTGTTNGTGGTACATAGAACGCGAATATATAATAAAAGAAAAAATTGTTTGAACGACGATTCGATGTTCGGTGTTTCGAATCGCCCTGGCGTCA
>QKQZ01013731.1:0-10926 GCA_003595255.1 Solenopsis fugax
GTACTACGGGGATATATAAGGACCACCACAACCGAAGAGAGCTCAGTATCGGAGCTATCAGCCTTGATGATGCAAGTTGCAATGTTTGCGAAACGTCGGCACAGCGCCCAGCACACACGTGGCATGAATCCGGAAACCCTCTCGGTTAACAANCAACCGAAGAGAGCTCAGTATCGGAGCTATCAGCCTTGATGATGCAAGTTGCAATGTTTGCGAAACGTCGGCACAGCGCCCAGCACACACGTGGCATGAATCCGGAAACCCTCTCGGTTAACAAGATATATTATATTAATAAAGAAGTTTGTATATTGTTTGTATATTTTTGAGAAAACTGTGTCTTGTTTGCGACATGTGCCGCGTGCGTATGTGGACGCTATTTCTTAAGGCTGGTTTATGCAGGCAATAACCGTAAGAAATTGATCAATCATAGTCGAGAATTCTTCTATAAATCGATTATGATTGGCCAATTTCTTACTGTTATTGCCTGCATAAACCAGCCTTTACAATGAATACTATTGTTATTTATGCTTAATACTGACTTTATTGCACTCTGCCACAATCGTTCTCGTGGCGATACTGATACAATGACGCCGGTCACGGCTTACAGAGAAATCAAGACAACTGACTACTCAGCTGCCAACATAAAGAAAATTACATAAAAAGCGCACTCGGCGCTAGATTCCGCAACTTACTCACGCACAAAATCACTAGAGCAACGAGCTAGTAACTACATATATATATACGCGAGCGATTCAAATTAACATAATACGCAACATACCGCCGCCCTTGGAAGCATCGGCTTTCAAAAATAACAAACATACATTTCTTGATTAACATGAGTAACTAACACAGGTTTATATCATGCTTCTGATTGTTGTTCAACCGGTAAAACGCATAGCCTTGTAATAGGGCGCTTGTATATTCCTTTAACAGTTCGTACCGACACAACACGAATTATATTGTCTTTACCAGGATACACCTCTTCTATTCGGCCTAGGCTCCAACATAAAGGTGGTAAATTGTCTTCTTGTACTATTACCATCTGTCCCACCTTAATAGGATCATTAACCGTGTTCCATTTAGCACGAGATTGACAATTATGGATGTATTCTTTTACCCAACGCTGCCAAAAATGTTGTCTCAACTGTTCGATTCGTTGCCATCGTGATAATCGATTGGTTGGCAATTCCTTAAGATCAGATTCCGGATATGTCATGATCGGACATCCGATTAAGAAATGAGACGGAGTGAGTGCATTTAAATCGTTGGGATCGTTTGATAAAGGGGTGAGCGGCCTTGAGTTCGCATCTTGAATTTTTCTTTTAATTTCCCAATGATTCGCTTCTTTAGTTTATTATCATTGGTGAAGAGTAGTAAATCGTCAACATAGACAGCCAGATATGTTAGATTATTATTATCTCTTCTTATATAAAGACTCTGAGCAACATTTGAACATTCAAATTTCAATTCTTTCAGTTCCTTATCCAGTTTCTTATTCCATGCGTTAGCTCCTTGCTTCAAACCGTATAATGCCTTTCTGAGTTTACAGACTTTCTCTTCTTCTCCTGTTTGAATGAAACCTTCTAGCTGTTGCATGTATATTTCTTCCTCCAGTTCTCCGTTTAAGAAGGCTGTTATCACGTCCAAATGTTCTATGTCGTAATCATATTTGGCTGCCACTGTAAATAAACATCTTAATGTAATAAATCTAACTACCGGACAAAATACATCATTGTAATCTATACCTGCTACTTGTTCATAGCCTTTTACAACTAGTCTTGCTCGATATCTTTCTATCTTACTTTCGGAGTCTTGTTTTATTTTAAATACCCATTTTGTTTTGAGAATTTTCTTATTCTTTGGCGGACTACATAATGTCCAAGTTTCATTTCGCAATAGAGCATCGTATTCTTCTCTCATTGCATTATTCCAATTATTGTCTTCCAGAGCTTCCTGTATATTAACTGGTTCTGCTGATTCTATAATTGACACGTTGAAGGTAACATAATCCAACCATCTTTTTGGTTTTCTTACTCGTTCGCTTCGCCGAATTTCTATAGACTCTTCATCTTCTAAATTTCCTTCTATGATTTCATTAAGTACACGATTATCATTTAAAGCTAAAACTTCATCGTCACTTGCTCCATCAGTTTCGTCATTATTTTCTGTATTATCATCAGTATTGTCGATGTCATCTATATTATTATTTTGTTCTTCTATACTATACCATATTCTCAATTGGGTGTACCTCCACTGAAACTGAATCTTCCTCTGTCTCAAAATTGTTACAGACTNTTATTATTTTGTTCTTCTATATTCTCAATTGGGTGTACCCTCACTGAAACTGAATCTTCCTCTGTCTCAAAATTGTTACAGACTGGTAACATAATCTTTTCTTTTTCTTCTTGAATTTTCTCTCTTTCTTCAATTTCTTTACTTTCAGAAATCTTCTTTGTTTCTTTATCTTCTACTTTTTCTTTTGTATTTGTATCTTTTTCTTCATAAAAGATGACATCTCTACTTTTAAATACTTTTCTTTTCTTCTTATCCCACAAACGATAACCTTTTGTATGTTGTAGGTATCCTAAAAATAAACAGGGCTTAGATTTCTCGTCCCATTTACATCGCATTTCTTTCGGTATGTGCGCCAATGCTTTGCATCCAAAAGTCTTCAAATGTGCTAGGCTTGGTTTTTGCCCCGTCCATAATTCGTATGGGGTCCGATTACATAAAATCCTTAACGGCGATCAATTTAATAAATAAACCGCTGTTGAAGAAACTTCGGCCCAAAATTTTTTCGGTAGATTCGCGTCTATGAGCAAACAACGTCCTTTTTCTATAACAGACCTATTACTCCTCTCTGCTAGACCGTTCTGTTTCGGTGTATAAGGTATTGTTAATTAGTGTTGAATTCCTTCCTTTCGTAGAAATGACTCGAATTCTTGATTCACAAACTCCCGTCCGTTATCCGATCTCAGCGCTAAAATCTGTTCACCTGTCTTCTTCTCGATGTATTTTTTATATGTCTTAAAAGCATCTAATGCTTCAGATTTATTTTTTAAAAAATAGATACTCAAGTACCTTGAATGGTCGTCGATAAAAAGAATAAAATATTTAGTCCTACCTATTGAACTAATCTCCATTGGATCACAAATATCTGTGTGCACGATTTCTAACAGTTTTGACGTTTTAGTTTCTCTTAAATTATTACTCGCGAAAGATTGCCTAGTTTGCTTCCCCCTAACACAAATTTCACACGCTTCTTTATTCGGATCATCAAATTTAAGTCCACGCGCATGTTGATCTCGTAGTATTTTCATACTATGTCTATTTAAGTGTTCTAACCTTCTATGCCACTTAACCGAATCAACTAATTTACTTTTATACGCAAATTCTTTTGATTGCGCTAATTCTTTCGATTGCTTTAATTCATAAATATTATTTTTAGCTTTCGCGATCACAACTACATCACTACGTCTATCTACTATTTCGCAAACACTTTATTAAATTTTACAACAAAATTCTTCTCTGTGATCTTTCTAACAGATAAAAGATTTACGCTTAAATCAGGTACAAAAAGTACGTCACTCACCGATATGATATTTGTTCGTCCATTCACATCTACCATTAGACTAATTGTACCTTTTCCCTTGACACTTAAACGCATGTCGTCTGCTACTGCTACCTCAGCATTGGTTAGAGGTGTCATCGAGTCGAACAGCTCCTCCGTGGGCGACATATGAACCGATGCTGCTGGCTCTACAATCCAGGATCCTCTTCTTGTTGAATCGCGGTCAGTAAGAAAAGCTGTTGCTGTTGCCACTGTTGCCAGGAACGCCACCTTGGTGTTAGTCTCCCCTTCCTTTTTCTCTCGAACATCTGACTTCTTCTCTTTTTCTTCCTTCTTTTTCTCCGTGCAGTCATTAGCCGCATGACCCGGTTTGCCGCAGGACCAGCATGTAAATTTCTTCAGTTTAAATTTCTGCTTCGCTCCACGAAATTGACGTTTTGTGTGATACGCCGATTCTCCGTCTGTATTAAATGACTTCAGACAAATAGTCTCTTGTAAGAGTTTCGACTTTATTGAGTCTCCAGTTATTTGAATGCCGGAGCTCTCCAATGCCATTATCATAGGCTGATATCTTTCTGGTAGACCCGCCAATAAGACAGTCCCCAGCCACTCTTGATTAATTTCAAATCCGATTGACGTTAATTGATGGGACATAATATCCGATACATATTTGTCCATCGAACCTGAAGTCTCTAACTTTGTTGTAATAATTTTTCTCAAGAGATCCACTTTTCTCGTCAGTCCAAAATCCTCGAATGCAGTTTGCAAATTTTTCCACGCTTCTTGTGCAGTACTCGCTTTCGAAATATGCACATAAATTGATTCTTCTACACTAAGGATTATTTTCGCTTTCGCATTATCTTGTCTTCGTTGGCCTTTGTTCCTTGAACCGCCTTCCATAGTCCTTCCAACTGGAGTAAGTTTTCAATTGCGATTTTCCACGTCGAATAATTCTCTCTTCCCTTTAATTTTACGATGGAAACATGACCGTGTGATTCAGCCATCTCGATATCTTGATCTCTTTCGATCTCTTCTTGCGAATATCTAATATCCAGATTGGCACTAACAAGAACTTTTTATTTCACGCTGCTGTCCACTAATCCACTTTCAGGTGCTTACTGGGCCCATAACCAATGTTAGCTTTTATAATTGAGAATTAGTAGACTTTTATACGTTTCTCTAAATTTATTGAAACAACATTAGCAACGTTTTACAAAAGTGTGTTATCACAGCAAGAGCCATTTACGTAGTAGTGAGAATAAAGTTTGACAATAGAATAATAAAAGAAAGAATTCGTTACGTAGTAAGTTACATAGCAACCTAACTTATTTAGTTTAGATTTTTAATTACTTAGCGTTCATAGCAATTCTTCCCGCTTCGCATGCAATCTATAACAATCACCACTTGTAACCTAGATTTCAAGCATGCAACTATTCTATACAATGCTATGTAACATTTTATCGATTTTACATTTTTTCTTTGACCTTCTTTATACCAAAAAGGTCCCGTATAATCCAGACCACATTTTTGAAATACATACTTTACTACATTTACTCGCGATTCGGGTAAATCCGCCATTAACGTCGTAGTTAGCTTCGGAGCGTTGCGCACGCATACAATACATTTTTTTATTACGTTACGAACAACACTTCGGGCCGATGTCGGCCAATAATTTTGATGCACGGCCGCCAATGTCGTTTGTGCGCCAGCATGGAAATGACGCTCATGTTCGTGTACAATAATTAATCGAGTGAAGATGTGTTTGCCCGGTAGCAAAATTGGGTGTTTGTAGTCGTATGATACATTGGCGTGACTTAAACGTCCACCTACTCTTAAGATACTATGCGAATCAATGAATGGATTCAATTTTAAAATGTTACTATTCTTGCTTACATGCTTATTGTTTCTGATCGAATGCAATTCTGACTTAAACGCCTCACGCTGTATCATTCTTACAAGAGATAATCTTGATTGCTCCAATTCTTCAATAGACAACGGCTGAACCTATTCAGATTTATTTTCATAATTTGAATGTACAGTGTCTGTTTTATGTGTTCTACACCTTCTTATGAATCTGTGACAGAAAGCAATGACACGTACAATTCGAGAAAATCTGGAGAATCGCTCGAAAATATCACACTTTATCTTTATCTCAGCCACTAAAGTTGTGGCTCTTGATTCCGGTAACGCTAGATCCGATGCATGGAACTCATTTGCGGGCTTTTCCTCCTTATTAGCACTCAATGATGGCCCAAATCACCTGATTTCTAAATTATGTAATAAATCAGGCATAATGCCTCTGGAAAGAGGATCAGCAGCATTTTCCGATGTAGGCACATACCTCCAATTCTCAACGTTCGTAAGTCTTTGTATTTCAGCGACGCGATTTGCCACGAAGGGCAACCACTGCCGACTACAACCAACATAACACTATGCGCGAATCGGTTCAAAAATAAGTAGAATCAACCGTGAATGGTAAACAACGTAGTATCTTTTCTGTGAGCTGAGCCAATAGCATCGCTCCACACAGTTCAAGACGCGGGATTGATAATGTTTTTAAGGATGCTACTCTTAATTTAGAGCACAACAAATGACTCTCAACTTGACCGTTGGTAGAAACAGACCGAACATAAAGGCATGCACCACATGCCCTTTGACTAGCATCCGAAAAACCATGAATTTCTATGCTCTGTGTTTCCCCAGATGCGATGACCTTACGTGCTACTTTAATATCATTAAGAGTTCGTAATTTACGCTCATATTCCTTCCAGAGCGTATGCAAGTCACTGGATATGGACTCATCCCAATCAGTTTTAGCCCTCCATAATTCCTGCATTAAAAGTTTGGCAATTATGACGGATGGTTTTAATATGTCTAAGGGAATGAACACTAAAGCTATTCTGGACAGTATGCTACGTTTGGTGGGTTTTTCCAGTGGTGGATGACTACCTATACTTTCAAACTTAAATACATTCGATGCACAATTCCAAGTTATGCCAAGAGCTCTGATTTCATTGTTATGATCACAGGCTAAATTGAGTTCCTTTTTGCAAGGACCACCAGTGTTTTGGAGAGATGAATGATTAGACGACCATTTAGTCAGTTCAAATCCACCCTTGAGTATTTCTATTGCTTGCCTTTTTATTTCTGAAATGTCTCTTGTAACGTCTGCGTACCTGTGAATAAATCATCAACGTAAAAATCACGTAATACTATTTTAGACTCAATAGGAAACGACATTGCTTCGATCTCTGCGAGTTTGCGTATTGCTCTGATAGCCAAAAACGATGCTGGGGCTGTGCCGTATGTGAGTGTACGAAGTTCGAATGTCCTCAGCTCGTCCTGTGGGGATTCGCGCTAAAATATACGTCGGAGCGGTCTTTGAGATTCATCAACGAGAACCTGCCTATACATTTTAGTAATGTCGGCTTTGCGTACTGAAACGTTCGAAAACGTGCCAAAATGGAGAAGAGGTCCTCCTGTATGGTTGGACCAACTAGAAGTGTGTCATTCAATGACAACCCTGATGTGGTTTTGCATGATGCATCGAAAATTACCCTTAATTTGGTAGTTGTACTGCTTTCCTTAAAAACAGAGTGGTGCGGTAAATAATATGACGTATTGTTATTCGTCTCAAGATCCTCAACTTCCTGCATGTGATTTAAACTAATGTATTCCTGCATGAAACTTTGATATTGTGAATATACTGAAGGCTGCGATGATAGGCGCCTTTCCAGGCTAACAAAACGACGTCTTGCGATTTCCTTTAAATCGCCCAATTGTTGTATTTTTTCATCGTTTGTAGGCAACTTTACTATGAAACGCCCCCCAGCATTGCGACGAACATTTTGTTGAAAATGTGCTTCGCAATTTTTCTCTTCAGGAATGTACTGAGATGTATTATTAGAAGATAAATCATGCTCAACTTCCCAAAATTTGGCAATAGATTTGTTCAGCTCATCAACCGCTGATAGATGGCATACTGCAGTTATTTTTACTTCTAAAGAAAAGTGCATAGGATGCACTAGAAATCACCCAGCCTATCTTAGTTTTCTGTAGTGTAGGATGAGCCCTGCACGCCTTGATCTGGCCCACACAAATGAGTTGCCAGAACAATTGAGCCCCTATGAGCATGTCGATTTCAACAGGATGTTAAAGTTGGGATTATCAAGTACTATATTTGATGGAATTTTAAATTCCGAAATAGGATGAAATTCCTGAGGTAAATTTTAAGTAATTTTAGGAAGAACTATACACTCAAGGGTATTACGATACGCATTTACACGAGACCGAAAATTGACTTCAACTACCTTCTTCGAGTCAAACGTTCCCTCTGCTACTCCAGATATCGATATATGCAGCTTACGGCTGTTAAGCTGTAATTTGTTAATGAATTCTTCGGTAATAAAATTTAATTGAGAGCCGCTATCCAACAGGACTCTACAATCATGAAGTTCTCCCTTGTAATCATATATATCCACTATGGCGGTTGAAAGAAATACTTTAGAGGCGCTATTGATTTGAGTACATTGTGTTGTTACGGGAGACGAAGAATTTGATGAAGACACATTTGTTGGTTTGCTAGTAGAAACGCTTGATTGATTGGCATTTTTCGCATTATCCTCCCTCGATGATTCAAAATATAATAAAGAGTTGTGAGGTCTTTCACACTTACAAAAGCTAGACGTACAATTTTTAGCCTGATGCCCTCCCGACTTAAGACAGTTAATGCATAGATGAGCATTCTTTATAACTTCGTAACGTTTTTCGACCGGCAGTTTGCGAAATGATTCACATTGGAAAATGAAATGCTTTCTGCAATGAACACATGATTGGTTTGATGTGGTTACATGTGCACTAGGATTCTTGGTTCTCTGCAAACTGTTCGATGCATCAGAGCTCACACGCCCTGTTGATTTGTTGGAAATTGTCTCCAGAGTTTGACATCGTTTCGATAGAAAGTCAGTCAATTGTTTAAATGTAGGTATGGGTGTATCCCTACTTGTTTCCCATTCCTTTACTGTAACAGAATCAAGTTTGGATGACACTAAATGAATCATCATGTCATCCCAATTTTCTACAGGTCTTTGAAGTGCCTTAAGGGCTCTGAAATGTTTGAGCATGTTATCAAGTAAAACACGCAACGCTGTACCGTTTTCCTTGTGAATGGGAACAATCTCGAACATCGCCTTAATATGAGTTTGAATTATACGCTTCTTATTATCGAAACGCTCATTCAACAATTGCTACGCTTCTGCATAATTATCTGTAGTAATATCAAAGGATTTAATAACCTTTACTGCTTTATCTTTTAATGAAGATCGTAAGGAATGAAATTTTTGAATTGCTGATAGATTTTCATTTGCATGAATAAGTTTTTCAAACGAGTCATGAAACGTATACCAATCCTCGTATGAAGGATCCTCCTGAGAAGCTGGGCAATTGTATCTTTGGCAAACGAATATGCGATTCTACAGTATCTTGATGAATCATTTGATTATGACCATTATTGTTAGTTTGAGAAGTTACATTTGATTGCTCATGTAAACTAAGATGTTGATCGTATAAAGCTATAACCTGAAAGTACGTTTCCTCGAAACGCGTGCGTTGCTCTGCATGAATTGCTGTTATATTCACATCGGCATCTGTTGCTAAACACTCGATACGCGTTTGAACTTCATCGTATTACTCGAACAAATTTGCTAATTTTCTTTTTTGCTCGGTTAATTCAAATTTCGTAGCTCGTTCGGCTTATGGAGATTCTATATAAGTCTTAAATCGCGTGGCCGATGCCTTTATGCTTGTTCGCTTTGTTTTCGCCTCGCTTTCGGAAAGATTCATTTTGCTACTTGTGCTATATAATAACTAAATGCTGACTTACGTAAATTGCTATCAAACAAATCGCAACTGTATTGTCGTCTACTACCAATTTCCGTTGTGATGGTGACTTTGAATGACAAGGCGGTCCAATGCGTGATGGCTTCAACGCTTCAAATATACCTCCTCAATGTCCAATTTGCTGAGTGATGACGAATAATCCTCCTCCGTCCAAGTGTCTCAATCTCAATGTGTCTGTTGATCGTGGTATGCTGCGCCGACCTTTTGACCTTGTGCCTCAATCGCAATATGGCTGCTATGCGTGGCACGCTGTACCGAACCTCCGACCACGTGCCTCAATCCTTTATTGGTTATGCCCGTAACGAGCAATCCAGAATGAAGGAAGATTTGATAATAATGTGATAATCACAATAATGTGATAGTACTACTTGTGTTTCACACATCCAAGTCCACCACTTGGATATGCCCAATGTTGTCACGTGCTTGTAACTGTGCACGCGACGTACGAGAGCGTTTCTTGCAGCAGTATTTCCAATATATCCGGCTCGAAGGACCAAACCTTATGTATATTTTTTGAGAAAACTGTGTCTCGTTTGCGACATGTGCCGCGTGCGTATGTGGACGCTATTTCTTACAATGAATACTACTGTTATTTATGCTTAATACTGACTTTATTGCACTCTGCCGCAATCGTTCTCGTGGCGATACTAATACAATGACGCTGGTCACGGCTTACAGAGAAATCAAGACAACTGACTACTCAGCTGCCAACATAAAGAAAATTACATAGAAAGCGCACTCGGCGCTAGATTCAGCAACCTACTCATGCGCAAAATCACTAGAGCAGCGAGCTAGTAACTACATATATTCAGGATATCACAAAAAGGTCGGGACACCTAAATATGTCGGGAAATATAAGTTTTACAGAAAAGTGTTTTAGACAAAAATTATATGGTTTAAAAATATCTATTTACTGATCCAATCAGTTCGACCTTGGGTTGCGTAGCCAAGGTCAGGTCAAGATTATATTGATTTTCTTAAATGGAACATTCTATTTTTGATTCATGAATCTAATAGCTGATGTCAAGAGCTTTCCAAAACCCTACAAGAAAGTTTATTTTCGTTGAGTACTTTCCGAGTTATAATGCTTCAAAGTTACAGTATCGCCGACACTAGCATTACCCAAGATATGTAATACCACGCGGAGGTTGCCCAGGCGGATTGACATGTCTTTTGTGCTCGGAGAAAGATTGGAAAATAATGCAGCCAATGATGGTAAGATCGGTCGGTGATCCGACCAGTCAAGGCGAGATCGGTCTGTGATCCGGCCAGTCAAGGCGAGATCGGTCTGTGATCCGGCTAGTCAAGGCGAGATCGGTCTGTGATCCGGCCAGTCAAGGCAAAATCGGTCTGTGATCCGGTCAGTCAAGGTAAGATATGAGCATGATCCAGCGAGTCAAGGCAAGATGTAGACATGATCCAGCCAGTCAAGGCAAGATTTAGACATGATCCAGCCA
>QKQZ01013738.1:0-37721 GCA_003595255.1 Solenopsis fugax
GGCGGGTCCTGGTCGCGGAACGTCCTGCGCTGACCCTTGGATACCTCACACATCGCGCGCTAACCAGAGAATGCCCTTCGCCGGGTGAAAGCCGCGCGGCAGCGCACCTCCAGCGACATTTCACACGTACATATCACGCGAAAGAGCGCCTGAAAGAATTTCCAATAATTATTACGGATCAACGAGATGATTCGCGCATGGCGAAAGGACATATGTTTAAAATAGATTTTGAAGCGTCGTCATTACACTGAGAAAAAGATGCTCGAAATTTTTATCTGTGGGATATAAATTTATTGCATGCATTGAAATAAAAATTTATTCCTAGCAGATAAATCAATAAGAAAAATGAGATGTATTTTACAGAACTTTATCTCGTCGTCACAATCAAATCTCTTTGCGCACAATAAATATCGAAGAAAACGTCACAAGTAACATTTACTTGCTAGTATCGCAACCTTTTTTTCTCATTTGTATCACAGCTATCATCTCGGAGTACATCCATTCTGCGCGACATAGGTTAAGTTTCAGAATTTCATTATCGAAATTTCGTCATTGCCACCTTTCCACTTTTTGCACACGAGCATTATTCATGACGGATCGGCATGAATTTATACTTGATACGTACGAGACGAGCAAATACGACGCTGGCTTATCCTCGGAAAGTGAAGCTGCTCGCTTCGCGAAACGGCGAATCGTCCCGGCAAGTAAGACCGTACATACGCGGGAGGTGAGAAACAACCGCCACTTTCGGTCGCAGTGGTCGCACCCGTGGCGCGAGAACTTTCGGCATTTTCCGTGGGAAGGGACGCGCCTCATTGAACGCGGAGCGGCGTTTTCCCAACGCGCGGAATCTGTCGAGGACGGATAAAACTTACCTCCCCTGACCCGTGTCTCGTGCGAGGTCCTTCGCCCCCTGGTTCGACGAACGATGTCCTTGGCAAGGACGGACACCCGCAACCGCCACACACGCTCCGCTATCACACGCGACGACGCGACGAGCGCAGACACCACCAGACGCGAGACTACCTCTCCGCCGAGGGACGACCGCCCCGCGTGCGTCATGCGGAAGGACATCTGTTGTCTCTCGCCCGCGGCACCCCTCGGCGAGCGAGACGCTGAACCCTAACCTCTCTTTCTCGCTCGCTCGTTCCCGCGTCGCGTCGTCCCTCCTTCTCCCTTGCACGTACGCGGGATCGTTACGCTCGGCATTACGCATGCGTGATGTAAAGGGTGGCGCGAGGAAAAGCCCTGGCGCCAACGTCGATGAAAATCGCCACTGTCAAGGGTACGTTATGATTCGTTCTAGTCGAAGATGTTTTTCTAAATTTAATAAATTTATCTCAAAAATTATGACGAAATGTGTAATTCTAATCTCAGAAACGCTTATTGTTATATGCAGAGTTGAGCAAGTTATATTTTTTAATTAAATTCAGTTAAAGTTAATAACTTATAAAATTAATTTAGTTATGTTAAAAGTTACATTAAGATTAAATTAAATTAAATCAAAAATTAAATTTCAAAAGCATTATTCATATTAAATTTGAAATTCGTAATTTTTTTAAATTAAATTAACTACTTTTGTATATTTAACTATTTTTGTATACTTTTAATCAAAATAATTATAATATGGATCATCAAATAAAATTTTAATATTTTATTTGTAAATTAAGTTTATATGAAATGACAAAGAAATATTTTTTTTTTATGTAGAAATGTATGTTTTTTATATATTGTATATATTTTTCTTTTACATAAGGAAGAAGATTAATAAATTAAAGTTTAAATTAAAGTGTGTTTCAAAAACTAATTAAAATTAAAAACTAAATTATTTAAAATTAACTAAGTTATGTTAAGAGTTATCAACTTTTTTACTTTATTACTTAACTTTTAACTTTTTAACTAGTTACTGATTATATGTTTTTTTTAATTCTAACACTATTAACAAAAAAATACCCGTTTATCACGAGATTTTTAATTCTTTCATTCTTTCTTCCTTATTTAATTGCTTGGACTTAAATTGAATAAAATATATCTGAGTGTAAAACGAGATCACTATTTTCTAATTTAAAAAATTTTTCCTGATAAAATAAAGAGAGTTCCCAAATGCAGCTTCAGGCAGCTTTAATCCTGATATATTTGCTTTTTTTTAATTTACGTTTTGTTTTTTTTGCATGCATGCAGTTATAATAATCTATGACATTTAAAGTGCAGGAGGCGTCACTACGCAAAGGGGATCTCCTTCATAGATGCATTTGCATCACTGCTTATTCTCTCTCTCTCTCTCTCTCTTTCTCTCTTTCCCAGCCCTTTCTTGTTCTCCGCCCTTTATCTATTCTACCACCGGACCCTTTATTATTATCGCCATCTCTTTCTCTCCAATTACCCCATTATCATTCCTTCTCTCTCTTCTCGAGTTTCGCTCTTCGCCCTTTCATCCCCTTATCGCACCAATTCACGCTCCCTTCTATACTCAGTTTTTTCCCTTCCTTTCGCTACGCTCTTTCCCTTCCTCTCCTCCACCGCGCGGTCCTTCGAATCTACCCCAAAGGAAAAAAAAAAAAGAAAGAGGAAAATGTGGGGCTCGTCGTGAATTATACCGGCGAGGGGATGCGCGTAGACAAGACGACGCTTGCCGGCGTCGCGACGCCACCTAAAACGCTCATGCGTCAATCGATCCGCGACTTTCGCCGAAGGAGCAAATTCTTCGGCGTGTCTCGGCATTCTTATCAATCAGTCCGTTTGAAATATTAAATTTGATCTATATTCTAATTGTTTTGAGCAATCTAACCTTAAAAACTTAAGAATTACTAATTTAGTATGAATGCTTTTCAAAATGATCTTTTAACTTAAACAGATTTATCTTCTAATTAGTTTTTTATTCGTGTAACTTTTAATGTAACTAAATTAACTTTATAAACATTAACTTTAACTTAATTTAGTTAAAAAAATACATTAACTTACCCAATTTACCTGTTATTTTTTATTATTATCTTGAATTGTCGCATCGTTTCTTGCGTATGCACTATATGGATCTCCTATTTCGAACTGCTAGCACCATCTCTCGGTGCAATTCACGAACTATGTTCTATAATTGCTGACGTATCAACAGTGCAAGACGACCTGTCGCGATAACCGGTTAGGCCTTTCAGTTTCACTGCCGCACGAGTTCTTTTCCCCATTTCCCTTTCTGTCCCTCCCCCGTTTGTTGTCGGGATTCGAGGTGTATTTTGAAAAGTATGATGCAAGCCAGTCTTTGGAATCTAGTGACCACATCGGTCAGGGTAAGTCGGACGGATAAACGAATCATCATTCATGTGAGATTATGCGGACGATATTTCACTTATATCTTTCGTAACATCTCGTAGGCCGACAGCGTGATTCTGGTCTTTAATTTATTAGTGAAAATTTCTGGCCCGCACAGATCGCTAGAGTTGTCTTTCATATTCTTAGGAATTCGCTAAGAAACACTCAGAGTTTTTATATTACGAAGGTAGCTTCACGAATTGGTTATGTCATTGCTTTCTCTGTATTAGTGTATCTCTTCTCAGCTGTTCCACGTTGCACCTTCTGCACTCAAAATTAAATATTAAAAAGCAAAATATTTGAATGACAATGAAGGTGTAGTAGCTGAGTAACAGCAAAGTGATAACACAGTGATAAGAATTTTAAAAAAGTTATAAATTTTATTTGTATATATATCCTTGATATATAAATAAATATATTTTAATTTATTTGTCTTTATTTTTTATATATCATTATATATCTTTGTTTTTTAATTGTTAATTCTTGTCGAGTATCGGCGAATGTTGTAATACATATCATTTCTGTTTCTTACTAGCCAACATGCATAAAACGTGTTCTACCAGGCTTGACGGCGACCCAACAGCGCAGGTATGCCAGTACGTTAGACGCAGACATAGTGGTGATCGGGTCTGGTCCCGGTGGATATGTAGCGGCAATTAAAGCCGCGCAATTGGGCATGAAGACCGTGTGCGTGGAGAAGGACCCAACCCTGGGAGGCACGTGTCTTAATGTTGGATGCATTCCATCGAAGTCACTCTTAAACAATTCACATTACTATCACATGGCGCACAGTGGGGATTTAGCGAACCGCGGGGTCGTCGGTGAGTAAACCAAGCTAGAATCGCGTTTATCAGAAGTTACATTATCACATGAGACTCTTGACTGATTCTTTGCAGTATCAAATGTTCAATTGGATCTCAACAA
Organism: Solenopsis fugax; assembly: GCA_003595255.1. Taxonomy (NCBI): domain Eukaryota; kingdom Metazoa; phylum Arthropoda; class Insecta; order Hymenoptera; family Formicidae; genus Solenopsis; species Solenopsis fugax. The sequence continues at coordinate 4,228 of QKQZ01013738.1, forward strand.
GCTCATGGAACAGAAAACGAACGTGGTCAAAGCCTTAACCGGTGGGATAGCGGGCTTGTTTAAGAAAAACAAGGTTGAATGGGTCAAGGGTCATGGAAAGATTACGGGCAAGAACCAGGTCACTGCCTTAAAGCCCGACGGATCGGCAGAAGCGACTATCAACACGAAGAATATTCTGATAGCAACCGGTAGCGAGGTCACGCCTTTCGCTGGTATTGAAATCGACGAGAAGCAGGTTGTGTCCTCGACAGGTGCGCTGTCGCTCAGCGAAGTCCCCAAGAGACTCATTGTCATCGGTGCTGGAGTCATTGGATTAGAATTGGGTTCAGTTTGGCAGAGGTAAATCTACTAAACTCGCCTTAAAAAAATCCTTTAATGTAAGAAAGATACCTCGTTAAAATTATTATCTGCACAGACTGGGTTCCGATGTAACGGCTGTTGAATTCATGCCGACGATCGGTGGCATGGGTATCGACGGGGAGGTCAGTAAAACCATGCAGAAGGTACTCGCGAAACAAGGTCTGAAGTTTAAACTGGGAACGAAAGTCACAGCTGCTAAAAAGCTCCGCAATGAGATCGTTGTCTCCGTTGAGGACGCGAAGGATCCTAGCAAGAAGGAGGACTTGGCGTGCGAGGTATTGCTGGTGTGCGTCGGTAGGAGGCCCTACACACAAAACTTGGGTCTAGAAGATATGGGCATCGAGAGGGATGAGAAAGGAAGAATACCTGTGAATAACCGATTCCAAACGGTAGTGCCTAGGTAACTGAATTTTTTATTGGAAATGAAATGCCATTTGGTTTCAATTTCTTGAAATATCTATGAAGGAATTATCTCGGTAATTGTGAGTTAATTATTTTATCCAGTAATTGTTTATATAACTAAATTCACAGTGTTTACGCTATTGGTGACTGCATTCACGGACCAATGCTGGCTCACAAGGCCGAGGATGAGGGCATAATCACAGTGGAAGGAATTGCCGGAGGTAATTATTATTTACATTTTAAATACAACTTATTATCTCATTTTAGTGCTAAAAATATAAATATGAACTTGTTACTGTATTTTCATTCAATGTGATTAAACATGGATTATGATTTAATCACATAGGCGCGGTTCACATCGACTACAACTGTGTGCCGAGCGTGATATACACGCATCCAGAGGTGGGCTGGGTCGGCAAGACGGAGGAGGATCTGAAGAAGGAGGGAATCGACTACAAAGTCGGCAAGTTCCCGTTCATGGCAAACTCCCGGGCAAAGACAAATCTCGAAACGGATGGCTTCGCCAAGGTGCTGGCCGACAGCAACACAGACAAGATCCTGGGCGTGCACATCATCGGACCGGCCGCGGGAGAGCTTATCAACGAGGCGGTCCTCGCGATGGAGTATGGTGCCAGCGCGGAAGACGTTGCCCGCGTATGCCACGCACATCCAGTAAGTATTTAACGTCAATTTTATATCAAACAGTTGTTGCTTTGTACATAATAAATCCTTTCGATTAATTTTCTTGATGGAGCAAAATAATTCAAATGATTAAAAATTATTTTTTAATTTGTTTTTTCTTTTTACTCAAAATTTCTGATAATACCACATGTTCTGAAATTTTGCGCAAAAAAAGAACAAATTAAAAAAAAATCCTTAATCATTTAAATTACATTACTTATTATATTTGACTTAAAATCTTGGTTGACGAAGCTGAAATTTGACTTTGAATTAAAATTTGAACTAAAAATAAAGGTAAGATTTAAATAAATTCGAATTATTTTATGATACACATTTCTTTTTCTTTTTTTCAGACATGCGCCGAAGCGCTCAGAGAAGCTCATTTAGCAGCCTACTTCGGCAAACCTATCAACTTTTAAGTTTTTATGAAGAATAAGCGAATCATTACACACTTGTTAGTCCACACCCTGATTGCGTTTAGCATTAAACGTGCTTGTCCCTTCCAAACTTTACAGGGGCCCTATTCTTGAAAACATGCAAATAACTTGCGTATACGAAAGTAACGGAATAACCAATGAAATTATTCGATGATATTATCCCATTGGCTATTTTGTCACTTTCATATACGTAAGTTATTTGCATGTTTTCAAGTATAGGGCCCCTGTAAAGTTTGGAAGGGACAAGCACGTTTAAACTCTCCTGCGCTAAACGCGCATGATTTATGCGGCCCGTTTGACTTCACATCGTAGCCTGGATCTAGTCTACGTATCAACGTCTTTACATTGCGCTAATAATAGCGTATCGTATAAGAGAATTATATTGTAAATAAAAGCTGGAAGCCAACTACGCGAAAATGTGTAAGTTTGTCTCTGCCCGATGATTGTTGTATTTATTACGAATAAACGAAAAATGCGACATTGTAATCTTTCAAAATTCTTCAAATCGTTCGTTTCGAAAGGAGATAAAGAAATAATATAGATGTAAATATATTATAGATAAGAGAGAGAGAGAGAGAAAAAGATTAATATTATCAGTTCTTTACTTTTAATCACTTAAATTTTAATAGTTATTTTAATAGAATTTTCATAAGATCGGTCTTTGATAGTATCTCGTCTGTGAAAGTGGAAAATTATTTCTTAAATTTTACCGAAGGTTGTCTCCATAAATTTTGATTAAAACTAACTGTAGTCCAAAGAGATTTTTTTATATATTTCTATAAAAAGAAACATTTAAGTAATTGTAATATCATATGCATTTTGTATTTCTTTGAGCGCATAAACGAAAAGTAATTTGTAATATCTACAATTTTTCTATTTTGGTTTTTTTTTCGTTTTTGCTCGTAGAACCGTGCTATAAAACAAAAGTGTTAATTGCACACGAAACTAAAATCGAACGTTAACTCTTATAGAACCCGGCCCGTCCGGCCGGTCGCAAAATGGATGTGACTTTTAGTTCACATTCCGGACGAAAATGGATGAGGTCGTTAGTGCGCCAGGAGTTAGCGTTATAGCACGTTATAGGAAAAAGGACGGCATGGCCGCTCTCAGGTTCCTCTATCCTCTCTGACATTACAGAATACAGAGTATTGTCTGATCAAGAGCATCAAGCAGTATCAAAATATCAAGAACTCGACGAGAGTTGAACTGAGTTGAACACGGGATTTCGTCACCACATTAAAGGCACGGGTAATTTAGAACGAGATTTAAATTCATCTCGCTCTCTTGGTTGCCCTAACCTGTCCGATTCGACGTTGAGGCATCAGGATCGTCGGACAGAAATTCCAGGACAGAATTCTTCGATATCTGGGAGGAATATGAGGTGCGTATTCGCGTTTTCTTCGACGAGCACGGATACGTCTGCCTCTGCATACTGTGACGCTCACTAACCTTTCGTCGCGCAGATAATTTCAACATGAGTTACAACAAGAAGGTAGCGTACTTCTACAACCCGGAGGTGGGTAACTTCCACTATGGACCAGGCCATCCTATGAAGCCACATCGGCTATCCGTGATCCACAGCCTCGTGCTCAACTACGGCCTCCACAGGAAGATGCAGATCTACCGGCCATACCGTGCCAGTACCCACGACATGTGTCGCTTCCACTCGGAAGATTACGTGGAATTCCTGCAGCGCGTTACGCCGCAGAATCTGCAGGGTTACACCAAGTACCTGAGCCACTTCAATGTGGGAGATGATTGTCCCGTGTTCGATGGTCTCTTCGACTTCTGTTCTATGTATACCGGCGCTTCGTTGGACGGCGCCACCAAGTTGAACAACAACTGCTGCGACATCGCCGTCAACTGGAGCGGTGGGCTGCATCACGCCAAGAAATTTGAGGCGTCTGGCTTCTGTTATATTAATGACATTGTGATTGCTATACTGGAATTGCTTAAGTACCGCGCCCGGGTGTTGTATATTGACATAGACGTACATCACGGGGACGGCGTGCAGGAAGCCTTCTACCTGACCGATCGTGTCATGACTGTGTCATTCCACAAGTATGGCAACTACTTCTTCCCCGGTACCGGTGATATGTATGAGATCGGTGCCGAAAGCGGCCGTTACTATTCTGTAAACGTGCCGCTGAAGGAGGGGATCGATGACACATCATACATTCAGGTCTTCAAACCCGTCATATCCCACGTGATGGAGTTCTTCCAGCCAACGGCGATAGTGCTTCAGTGCGGTGCCGATTCCCTCGCGAACGATCGGCTCGGTTGCTTTAGTCTTAGCACGAAGGGACACGGCGAGTGCGTAAAATTCGTGAGGGACCTGAACGTACCGTTATTGACTGTTGGCGGGGGCGGTTACACTCTGCGAAACGTTGCTAGATGTTGGACCTACGAAACGTCCCTGCTGGTGGACGAGCAGATCAGCAATGAGCTACCATATACCGAGTACCTGGAATATTTCGCGCCAGACTTCACTCTACATCCCGAGGTCGTGACCAGACAAGACAACGCCAACAGTAAGCAGTATCTAGAGGCAATCACAAGGCATGTTTGTGACAATCTCAAGATGATTCAACATTCGCCCAGCGTACAGATGCAAGACGTTCCATGTGACGCGTTACCACCCGAGGAGGAGAGGCAGCCCGAACCGGACCCGGACTCCCGACAGAATCCACAGGACACGGACAAGATCGTCGAACCGGCGAACGAGTACTACGCTGGCGACAAAGATCAGGACAAGATGGACGTGAGCGATTCGTGATAAAAACAGTATTACGAAGTTTACGTGAAAATGATCGCGCGTTCGATCCTTCGTACAAAGTTCAATAGATTTAACAATTCAACACAAATATGCATTTGGAATTTATCAATATCGATCAACGACAAACTGCCGTAAAGTGTGCCGAGATTATTTTCTACTGATTCTAAGACAATAGACGCTATTGTGCAATTACTGAACTTATAACTTTTAACGAAACTAGTAATGTATGGAAACAAAACGAAGAAATGTTATTTGAATACTTTTTAAGTACGAAAAAGATGTAAATATGAAAGCTGTACAGACTGATTTTTTTTATACTGACGACGAAACGAGCATATTTTATTTTCAAATAAATCTTGCAAAGACTTTCGATGAATGTGTGAAACACATACATTTATATTTCAGACACTGAATTCATTTATCCTAATATTGCTAATGAGAGAAGGAACAATTTTTTCGTTAAAAAAACGATATGCGATATGAATCACTCGGGATATTCGAATCTTAAATATTCATTAGGCAAGTTTATTGTTTTACATCAGACAGCAATATCCGTATTGTCTACAATGGTACGACGATGAGGACGATATTAATAGCGATAATAGTATAATAATAGTAGTAGCAATAACGATAACGTCTGTATCTCTGTCTCGGGGCTATCTTGCTATATCACAGAGAACTTAATCCTCGCACGACATAATAGTTCTTTCTAGAGCTCTTTTTTCCTTAACAAGAGAGTAGAAACGTAAAACGATTCTCTCGGGGACGTAGGGGTGGAGGAGGGGACGGACCTCTCCGCTTGGTAAGAGCACTAAATGCGCGACTAATTGCAATAAATTAGATCTCTTAAATTAAGGCGCTTTGTTCTGTACATTCGTTTTTTTTGTAAACTCTACAAAAAGTTTGTCGAAAAATAATACACGTACAAAAATATTCGGTACGAGAGGAACGCAAATACACTCGACTTCCGATTTACTCTTTGCAAAAACGGTGCAAAAGACTACGAGGCAGAGGCAATGCGTGTGTACTCTTTGTGAGAACGCGTATCGCTGGACCTTTGAGGAACACCGCACGCGCATGATTATTACTTTCGTTTGCAGAAGGCTACTCACGAAACTTACAGTTTTACTTTGCTCCTCTTATTCGACATACGAAAGATTCTTCTCAAATTCGCTCGTGCCCTATAAAACGCACACACTATGCATGCGTGTGTACGTGTACATATATATATTAGTTTTCAGTCTCATAGTAACGGCAATTCCATTTGGTGTTTGGTCTTCCATCGAACTTTTTGCATACTTCAGCGGGTTGTACATTCTGATTGGAAACTACATACAACGCGTACGGGGCGTGGAGATATAATTAATAGGCAGTGCTGATCCAGCTGATCCTCGATAAACGTTTAGAATCTTTCTTGCTGCATAGCTTTCTTTTCATCATAAAATTTGCTTGACTAGATGCTATTGTTCTTACTCGTTCGCTTCACAATGCCGAGCGCATTCAATGGTAGCACGTGCCGCCTGACATGCGATGTAATAGAACGGTGATCGGTTATGTTTCGAAGTGCTTGTAAATGCTAGTCACGTACGTCATGACTTGTTGCCAATCAGGTCGCTCGAGTTGACACATTTCACCGATGTTCTGTGGAAAGAATAATTTACTTGCATAGGAGAATATATTTGTAGCAATTAGATGTACAATTGCACAACGATTGAAATATAAATTATTTTAATAAGTTATTTTAATTATTTAATTATTTTAATAAATTGTTTTAATAAGTTATATTATATGCTTATGTACACTTTTGCAATGATATATCAATCAACTTACTAAAGTAGTTGGTATGCCAACGCTCTCGGCAGCAGAGAAGGCGATCGAGAAGTTTCGCCGTTTTTCAACCGGCGTTAACGTGTCGTACGGTACCTTTCGCGGCAGATAGGAATGCAGAATCGCACACAATGCTAGGCCGTCGTTCCAGGAACTGCTGAAGTTAGTGATGTCGATATTCCGGTATCCTATTGTTTTATTCTGACACCACTTGAGTAATGCATTACGCTTGGATCCGCCGTTCTTGACTAAGCCGCACAGGGGATCTTTACGCTCCGATAGATCGGTGACGCTGTTTCGACGCACGAAATCGATCGCCTTGGCGTTCAAAGCAGCCGAATCCAATAGCTCACCCGGACTCAAAACCACAGGAGTTGATTTTGTCTCTGTGTGCCAATATTCAAAGTATATGATTAAGTATGAAAAACAAAAATGCACAAATCTTATAATTATTGTGTATTGTACAAGTGCTTTAGGTTTGCGAGATTTTAACTGATAATTACCTGATACTGGTTTCTTTGTGATTGTAGATTGTGTTTTATTGTTATTTGTCGAATTCGCCGTACAGATTAAATTATTGATTTGCTGCTGATCCCTGAGAGGAGTCTTTAAAGACATGATATCTGTAGTCCCAATCGAATTTAAAGAAGACGTAGAGCTGCTACGGCTTCCAGGTCCTAAAATAAAATAAATCGGTATTTTTAATTTCGAGTTTTTATTTTCAAAATGCATTAAAGTTTGAAATAAAATGAAATATTATTTTATTTATTATTTCACGTCGCAATTTCAAATAAATAGCATCGTGTACAATGTATATTGGCAATCGTTAATGTACTTGAAATTGTGTTACAATCACTTACCGGCCTTAGCTTGCTTCGTGGCATTTTCGATGCTCTCGATCAGACATTTTACAGAAAGCCTCGAATCCTGACGCGAAATGTTCGCCTTTCTACGAGCAGCGATCTCCTGCTGCACACTCGTCAACACCGATTGTTGAGTCTCCGTCGGTGTACTGGCCGGCCTCGTAGGCGGTTGTTGTATTATCACTTTTTGATTAGCTGAAAGATTTCCAAGTATTTTGTTACAGTACTTAGCGAATCGCCGTGTACGAATAAATAATTCCGCGAACAAATAATAAGCAATAAGCCATAAGAGTTTGTACATAAAATGAAGCATAGATAATCGATAATTAATACACTTGGACGATTTCGAAAGTCTCCTTCATTCACGATGGCAAATGGCACGCTTGTATGGATTAATTCAATAGGGACAGAATGACTTCATGATAGAAACATAAATAAGCGAGTATATCATAGCATGTAAAGATACCGAGAAGTCGAAAAACACAAAGAAAGCCGGGTGACAGTCAACCAGGGGACAACACGAGCGGCACAATGTAGGTGCTAGCGGTGCGAAGATACGCGAGTCTCGCCTATCCTTCGCCTAGATCAGGGAGCCGGGACGGACAATAGGCCGAATTTTGCGGTGCAAGCGGTTCCCACGTTAAGAGAGCGACTTACGGCCGCAAGACTTGCTTATATACGGGTGCCGTCCCGACAGCGTCCGCAATTCCACGTCTTCTACGATCGTCTCAAACTTTTCTCTCAAGGATGACGTCCGTCCCATCGGCGGGGGTTGATCCGATTCTAAGTCCGCATTACTTTGCGTCACTTTATCTTCCTCGCTCATCATAGGAAGCTTACTTTCAGAAGAAGTCACTTTCTCGATCTGAGAATCGTTCTCGCTTGCTAGTATGCTACCTTGTAGAAATTTTATGCGATTCAATCGATTTGTCTCGTTCGGATTTGAATACTTTGATCCTTGTTCGTTATACACTGAAGAATCGATTTGCTTTACCTGATTAACGAAAGATTCCGAAATCGGTTTCGCTTCATTCTGCTCGAATAATTGAAATGAATGAATACTTGAAACTGCTGTTGGTGTGTCTAATGAAACAACTGGAATCGCTGAGGAACATTTGGATTTATACGCGATTTCCGAGGGCGTTAACAACGGATATGATTTCCGCCTCATTAGGGGAGCACTTATTAATATATCGTAAGAACTTTTTATATTCGTCGTAGGCGACTTTATTTCGACATTTTCATCAGGCGAGCTTAGTATTTTCGAGTCTTCAAACGTATGAAGAACTGTTTTATTCCCTGGCGCAGCATCAAGGCATAAAGGTTTTGTTGTAATTTTCTTGTCATCGATGATCACGTGTTTTGCTGTCCATAACTGATTATTGCATGATGGTTCTTTTGTTTCATCTTTTAAAAGAGAAGATTCATGATCCTCATATTTTGTTTCCTGTGATTTTTCTTTATTATCATGCGTACTACAACAGTTATTAAATTCGTGTAATGATTCAGCATTTCTCGTTTGTGATTCTGCAATCGTTTTTGATTTCAAAGTTATCTCTTCCAAGACAGAGTCAGTTACTTCGCAGCTCGGTTTTGATTCACGTTTCAAAAACAACTGCTTTTGCTCATTCTTATTGCTTTCCTTTGATTTTAGACAAACGGACGAATCTGAAAGCGCTTTTGCATTCCTAAGGTCTGGATCTGCGCGTTGTTTCGTCGAATCGCCCAGCGTAGTCAAAGTTTTCACTGATGTATCATCTAAAGATGACGGATTCGTTTCGACGTTGATTAGAGTAGACGAGCTCATGTTAACTTGCGGGCTGCTGTAACTCCTCTGCAACAACCTTCCCATTTCCGGATCGACCTCGAACTTGAGATCGTTCATCGCGCTCTCCACGCCGGAAAATATATAATCCTTCGGCACGAAGAAACGACTGTTTGAAATGTTAATGCCGTACGAGTCTCCGTTGACATTTTGAATACTGCGAATACTTTTCAATAAGGAACGCTTGGTCATCGCATCCTTGTCGGACGTGTCGGTAACGGTAATATACAGTTTTGGATAATCTTCTGCATTTATTGGAGATTTTTCAGATGAATGATGAGAAATTCCATCTGATTCAAAGTCGTCCAAGTAAAACTTTGACGATTCGTTCCTCGAGACTTTCGATTGTCTCGAATTCTCATTCGCTGAACACTCGACCGTTTCATCTGTGACGCATTCGGTATGCTGGCTGTCGATGTGATAAGCAGGACAGAATTCAATCTCCTCGCCGGAAATCAATTTGTCCTCCAATTTGATGGCTTCCTTGAGTGTCGGCGTACCCGTTGCGATAACCAGATTATCATTCGGCAAATCGAGTCTGCTTTGATTCGCGGTATCGACGTCCTCGAGCCTCGCTTTATGCGAGTCCCAACCGCTCATTGTTGCTTTGAACAAGGTATTTCGTAACGCGTGCTTTCTTGAGTCGTAACGCTTCTTTAGAATCATCCGACCACGCTTTAATAAAACGCTCGCCAATTTCTCTTTATTCCCGTTAGTGACATCAAGTGCCTTGCAACTCACTACAGTGCTATCTAGTATGCAGTCCGATTGAGGAAAAAAGGAACAATTACAAAATTAATAAATCTTTCATTAACAAAATAACTATATATATAAATAGATAAAAAATAAAGAAAATTAATATACGCGGCAAATTGATTTTGTTTCATTAAGGTAATCCTTTTTTCCGACGATTTTACAAAATCTTCTCGTCTGTTGTCTGTTTTATAGAAAATATTATGTGATAGTATACCATAGATTATACATTTTTTACTATGTTATTGTTAAATATTCACGATCTTGTTCGTCACGTATGACAGTATACTATTACATAACAGTTTCCGTTTTAAGAGAAGTCGACCGTTTCCGTTTATTTACCTTTGTTAAGTTTATCGAGTTGTGCCTCCAGCGCTCTCAGCTTATCTCTCTGCGCCTTGTTCTCCATGACCACGCGCTCCAACTCGCTCTGAGCCTCGGTCTTAAAATCGTTGGCGACTCGCACGGTCATCAGCAAATCTGTTTGGAATTGCTCCCACTCAGCGCTTTCCTGCTGTCTCAGCTTACGCTCGTCGGCCAATGCGCGCTCCAGCTCGTACTGGCGTGTTTGCGCCTCGCGTTCCCGTCGTTGAGCCTCGCTCAGCGCGGCTTTCAGCTCCCGTTTATCCTCCAGGTGCCGTTGACACTGCGTCTGCAGTTCCGCCAGAGAATCTCGGACAAGCTGCAATTCCGTGCTTACAGACAGTCGCTCGTCCTTCAACTGATTCAACCTGTATTCCAAGTCGTCTATAGCAGACTTGGCGTTATTTCGTGCCACCTGAAATTTCATTAGAACTTATTTGTTATTTACATAAAAAAGTGTACTTCTACATTTTTGAAGTTTTAAAGAAAATTAGTCGTTCTCTCGATCAAAGAAGCTCAAAAAGTTTGTGTCCATTTTACACATACAAAACAGACGTACCTTATATTCTTCCTGAAGCTGTGAAAATTGGTCCCTCAACCGATCGTGATCGCAATGTGAGCGCGCCAACTGTTCTTGTAACGCTGCCGCCTGCGTCTCGAGCGTGTCCTTCTCTCTTCTGGCCGCGTCGAGCAGTTCGTCCGCCTCGCTCTTGTTTTCCACCTGTCTCGACTGCTCCAACTCCTCGATCTTCGCCCGCGCGTTCTCCAACAGAGTCGCCAATCTACTGATCTCTATACTGCGATTCGCGCCCTCCTGCCTGGCCTCCGCCAATTCCATGTCCAGCTGCTTTCGTTCGATGTTCACCGCGTCCACCGACGCTTCTAATAACTCGACGCATTTTGTCAGACGTTCAGTCTCTACCGCACTAGCGTCAGCAGTCGCTCTCAGACTCTTCAATTCACTGGACAGCTCTTCCTGCTTTTGAAGTAGAGTCTCTCGTTCCTCTTGCGCACTCTGTAACAGTATGAGTAATCAGTAATCAGTCGCCATTTTGCGTTTACACGTATAAATTTAGCGCACTCACTTTCAGAAGGTCCACAAGTTTCTGTTCCCTTTCTGTATTGTAACCCTTAGATGCTTCCTGTGGCTGTTCCTCCCTTAAAAGTAGTCCCTGCAAAGTATCAACCTTAGAACGAGAATCTTCAAGTTTCTCCGTCTGACGGCACAGTGATTCCAAAAGGACTCCCTTCTCCTCCGTTAGCCTTTCATTGTCCGCTTGCAACTCTGTCAGTTGTGCCTGCGTGTGTTAATAGCATTAATCCATTAAAGTTTACATTCGCTCATCTCCATGCGATGTCTCCTTCAACACTAATAAATCAAGGCATACCTGCAAGTCGCTCAATTCCTGAATAGTCGCCTGTAATTCCTCGTTTGTGGAATAATGGGTTTCCTCCATTTGCAAGATCCTGTCCTGCAGGCACGCAACCGAGACCTCGGACATCGAGCTGGAGGAGTGCTTGTCCCAGTCTGGTGTGGTACACTGAGCTCCTTCCTGAGGTGTACTGGTATTGTGTATGAGACCATCATCCTGGGGAATGGCGATGGAGGCTGGCGCAGAGTTATGGAGCCTCGAGGCATCTAGCAACAGCTGCTGCTTCTCCGAGTCTGACAGCGGAGAGTGCGCCACGTCCCTGAGACGAGCGCGAAGAGCTTCGTTCTCCTCGGTAAGACGCTCTAGCTCCAGACTATGCTGCTCCTGTTTGTCAAAGCAACAAATAATATGAAAACCATTGACCAAACGAAGTAAAGCAATTCCAAGACACAGATGCGGTTTCAAAGCAAAATCAGGCTCTAATGTGTCCGAAATAACAATGTGATTATTTAATTACGACTGTAAACCGATGTTCAACAGTTATATTTGTATCACGGTCTTGCACACAGGGGCTGGAATATCCTACGATACGACACTGCGCGACAGGAGACTCATAAAAAACGGCGGTGATGCTCGCGATCATAACATTCGCGGTCTCGTTCCTGCTTGCAGAAAAACCCATGCCCGCGTGAAACGACGCCGCCGAGGAGCGAGACATCTCGTAAATATTGCGCTGACGGGAGAAGGGGGACCGAGGGGCGAACGGAGAAACGGAGCCAATCCGGCTTCGAGGTTAGAGTCGAGCGAACGTAAGGAGCGTATACGACGCGGACGGTGTATACGGCGCCGGTAGGTCGGAACTCGCGGAACTTCGCGGACGTATGCGGACGACGATCGCGCGTGGACGGGGACGGTGCGCGGCTCTAACTACGCGGGAATAGACGCGCGGGCTTTACCGTGGGCGATGAGAAGCAACGCTTTTTCATATCGGATCCGCTCGGCCTCCCCGGCTCTCTTCCTGCGTAAACATCCCCGCCGCGCTCTACGCCCTCTGGCTCCGTTTTCGAGCACGCAAAAACGACTCTTCGTGCCCTTTCTCTCTCTCTCTCTCTCTTTCACTTCCTCGTCCCCTCCGCGTCGCTCTTTCTCTCTCTCGCTCTAGTGCTCTAACGGTTATGTCGGTTACACGAACTCCGGGACTGAAACCGGTATAATTTCCGTCGAGTTCAGATTCCGACGCTGCGGCCGAAAATGATCCCCGCGTCCCGTTCGCGACGACGACGGGAAACACATCGACTCGCGAAACTTTCCGTTTCGCCGCCCTAGCGTCGAAAATTCAATTCGTCGAGATTGCGTAACGGAAAGGGTCAAAAGGGTTCTACAATCGTCCTGGCAACGATCGTCGGAGAGGGGGAATGACGCGTCAAGGTGCTGCATCCCGCAGAAATAGTTTTGTAGAACTATACTATTCTTCGCGAGGATAGCTGCAGATTTTTATGTAGTGAAACGAGCGTAAAAGAGGGACAGTTACGGCAAAATGCAACGATTTGCAGGTAGAAAGGAATCCAAGAGAATAATGGAATCCGTTTTCACGCAGCGTTCTGAGCATTGTCAAAGAATATCAAAGGGATTCTCAGGCCGATATTCGTGGTCGTAAATAATTTTCAATGTTTCATTAAAAGAAAAAAATGAATGAATGAATCTGTAATTAATTACGCTTTCAATCAAAGATTGAAAATTATTTACGATTATAAATACCAACCTTAGAGGAACGAGAGTTGATATTTTTTTAGAAAAACATTTGTGGAGGTTATATTGAAGAGAAATGCTGTAATATGAATTAAAACATAGTTTGATTCAATTAAACATTAACTCACGGGCTGTAACGCAAAATAAGTATAGTTGATTCATCAATTTTATTCATTCATCTATATTTGTTATTGCCTTCACTTTTAATCATTTTGTTTCATCAATACTGTTATTGAATTAACAAGATATTTTCAATTAGACTGATACTTTAATTAGTTGATTCAACAGCATTTTTTTTCTTTTGTGTAGAAAAGTTTCTAAGATTAACAATAAAAGATCCTTTATGAATTAAACAGCAAAATTTTACATATACTAATAAAACTCTAATAAATATTCATGTAAAAATTCATTTAGATCCATTTACTCGTTTAAAAGTTATTTATTTAAAACTGCAGCAAAATACAGTAATTTTTGCTGCAAAAACATTATAAATATAAATCTAATTTTTCATTGTTTTCTTCTTTGCTAGTTTCAGGAACCAAAATTCGGGCATTCATGACCAAAACTGTTTGTTGCTGGTTAGGAAAAAAAAAAGAATAGAGAAGCCTTCAGTTTTTAAATTTCGAGCTTTTAGCTCGTATTGTATAGTCAAAACACCTTTAATAGAAATGGACATTAGCTATCAAAATGATTAATATAAGATTGAGAAATTGAAAGACTAATTCTCAAATAAATTTTGGAGGAACCAAAATCTAGTTTTCAAAGTTAATTTGATTCCAATATAAATCTGTTGTATCGGATACATTTTTGAAACACTTTGTAACGTTAAAACGCCGGCGATCTAAGTGAGAAGGGAAATAGAAGCGTATCTCTTACTGGATTAATCTATTTAAGCGCAATTTAGATGCAAAGTGGATATTTTTACAGCCATATGGCGGTCGTCCTCGACCGTGCCTTACGTTGTCTTCCTTGTACGGTACGCGAAAAAAAACCCGCGAAAGGAGGGAAGGAGGGAGCGACGCAGGTATGCACGTGTGCAACGTGCACGCCAGGTACGACGCTCACTTACGCAAGGGGGAAAGGGAAGGAATTATGCGGGGCGTCAACGTCAACTGCAGATGAATCAGAGCGACCGCGACGGTGCGACGTGATATAATTCATTCATCGAGCGCATTTTGCGACGCAGTCGCTAAATGTGTCTTGCACTCCGCACGTTATTATTTTTCAGCTGACAGAAATGGAGTATCGATGATACATTGCGTTGAAACTGCGCGGAAAAGATATTTTCCTCGCAGTAAATCGTATAACTGCGAACTGAATTCAATAGGCTTCATGAGCGTATGCAAGGGGAGCAGGGCAGAACGCTTGTCCCCTAAATTATGAAAATTATTTTTATATGCGACGAAAAATTGAGTGTTCTTTGGCCAATGCGATTCACATTTTATTCCTTCGGGTGTGTCCGAATTCCCTCCTGAATGTCCCCTAGCTATCATTTTAGCCTTGTCTAGCATTTAAACAATAAGAATAAAATGACACCTGAGGGACACTCAGGGGGGAATTTTTGAACCTCTGGGAAGGATTCAAAAATTGAAAGAGAACTTATAAAAAATGTTGAAGTGTTAAAAGAAACTAAAACTTTCTTTTCAGCAATGAAGCTAATAGCCTGCATATTTCCTTAGTCCAATTGTGTACACGAATGCCATTGAAAGGTCTTTTAGTACAAAGGACGAAAATCTGGTTGCTGTTAACAATGTCAGAAAATCGCCTCAATGAATTATATACTAAGTGTGAAAAAATGATGCAATAAAAAAGAAGAAGTTGGCTGAAGATCCTCGAAAATTGATATCTTTAATAAATTTTATGTAATGATGAATTTTGGCCATTCTCTGATTGAAATCCTGAATACGCCCATGACAAGCTCTGAATTTTATTACATCATGGATTAATTCTAGCAAAATTATTTGATCAATCAAATTTTCATCTAATTTTACAAATAAGATGATTAAATTTTAATAAAGAAACATATCAGAAGTACTTTAAATTTTTTGCTTAAAGTCGAAACTACACTAAACATATAAAATAAACAATAAGAGCGTCCGTCTCCCTGTATATCAAGGTAAACACATCCGAAATAACATGCTAAAGTTGACTTCAGTCGCGCAGTACAAAACGAGAACGACGCACGCGAGGTATTATTGTAGAATAATACCGGATTGTGTGGAGATGTTCATGACACATTTATTTATATCAGCCGACCTTTCACTTCCGATAAGGAAAGAACCTCTTTGAACCCTTTCGCCATCGGGACGATTTTAAGCTACCGTTGACCCACTTGAGTGAGGAATCTTGGGAGAGAATACGAGAGCAAAATAACATTACGTGCACTTGATGCTCTTGGTTACGTTGCATAAGAGAAAAATAATACGTGAAGAACAATGATTGTTTTTAATTTTAATGAAAAATAATTCAAAAGTCACGTTGAAAGGAATAATAAAGATAATTGATCTTTAAAATCAAATCTATACAAAAAAAAAATTATTATCAAATCATATATTCTTATATATAAGCAATAAAATTTTCTTGAAAGAATTTGATAATCTTAGACAACATGCATTTATATTTGTAACGAAGAAATTTGTTTCTTACATAAAGAATTTTGTTTCTTCATGTAAATTATGTCTGTTTAAGATTATTAAAATCTTTCAAGATTTTATATTCTTGCTTATATATGAAAATATTATTATTAGTTTAATACTAATTTTTTTTCTATGTTGCGTATATGCCACATCCAGATATAGCAAAAGAATAATTTTACTGTAGTATCTCAAAATTTAGTTAATAGATACAGATCAGAAAATAATTTTATTTTAGACTATCAAAAGTAATTATGCAAGACGTTCAGCATGATGATACTGCTGCAAAAAAATCTGACATTCTAGAAATCAACTTAAACGTCTAATAATTTTTTTTAATAATTCTACATAATTATTTTCTGATCTGTATCTTAGCAAAATTATCCTTTCCGTGTAGGGAACGAATCAACGAGTGACCAGAAACGATTCCTGTGAATGATCATCACGCAACATTCATATATTTCGTACACAGAAAAAAATGACTATCAAATCAACAATTTATTGTTTCATATATAAGCAAGAATATAAAATCTTGGAAGAATTTGACAATCTTAGTCAGACATAATTTGCTTACATGAAGAAACAAAATTTCTTTACGTTAGCAAATTATGTCTCTTTGAGATTATAAATACTTTCAAGGAGATTTTATATTCTTGCTTATATAAGAAACAATGAATTGTTGATTTGCTACTAATTTTTTTTCTGTGTAAAAAAAAATATATATATAATAGTTGGTCTTGAATAATCAGAAATTATTTGTCGAGCTAACGCTCGCTTTTTTAGATGCTTACCTTGAGGGAAGCTAGCTCGGTACGCAGCTCACGCAGATTGTGAGCATCGGAGGCTGCATCACGCAGGTTCGCCTCGAGACGCGCACGATCCTTACGCAGAGCTTCGACCTCGCGCTCCAGCTCCTGCATCCTGGAGACCTTCCCGGGGCCCTTCGACGTCGTCGTCGCTTTCGTGGACCTGGCCGGCTCCTTGTTGCCCAGGGAGCCGGCCCAGTTGTTCCCGGTCGACGAAACGTCGCTCTTCGCCTCCAGCGAGGAGGCACTCGGCGCCTGGCGCAGCGACGCCGATTGCTGCTGTTGCTGCTGCGCCGATTGTTGCTGCTGCTGCTGCTGCTGCTGCTGGCTGGGCTGTCCTCTGCGAAACAGCGATTTGAACTTCATCATGGTCACTCGACTGGTCACCGCGTAATTCAGACGATCCCGTTTCTCATACAACAAGAAGGAGACTCCTACTCCGAGAGTCCGAGAGGGGAAAAAGCGCGAAACGGAATGATTTTCTTTTTCGACCCGAGTCTCGTCGACGAGGCGAAGTGCCTACGATCTGGAACGACCCTCCACGCCGTCCACGAACGATGACATCGTCGGCCGTTCCCGTTAGCGGGCGTATCCAGGACTCGGACAGGAAGAGGAAAGCGAGCGGGACGACACGGCCGTCGTCATCCTGTCGCGTCTCCTCCGGTTACGACGTAACGAACGTAATCGTCGCTAGGTCACGGATACGAGTCGCCGGCGACTATCGCGAGCGCGGGGGCGTTTGATAGCAGAGTCCTGTCTCCCGATTAGACGTTCCCGCGGAAGGACGCGAGACGACTGAACGACGAAGGTGGACGTTCTGATCGCACGTGTGCCTCGTTAAAAATGTTCCTTAAATCAATGTGTAGCTTTCAGTCACACTTTTAAAAAAAAAAAAAAGATCTAAATTAGCACTTCGCAGAGAGATTCCTTCAAGCAATGCACTTCAACGATTCACTTAGAACCCTTATTGTCGACCCACATTGGGAACACTTAATCCGTATCTACGCGATTAGTCACTTTGAGGGGCGATCACAAAATCGTACGTCACAATCTCGACACCATCATCCATCTATTTAGATAAAGATGGGCAATTTATATTTGTGTAATTAGCTTGTCGCTACAAAGATTCCGAAATTTGCAAACGAGAGTTCCTCAACCGTATTTGAATCGCCCAAGAGTCATTAAATTTACGTGCGAGTCTACGAATAGCCGGACAATGAACGCGAAAATTCAAAATACATGAATTTACACGGCCATATAGATAGAAAATCTTTTTCCTCTCGTCAAGCAACAACCTCCGAGTACGCTCGATACTACGCGACGAGCATCAGAATACATTGATTAGATTCCCACGTCCGTCACGCGACTGCGGTCCCACCTCGGAACGCATCCAGGTGCGTCTTCCGATGCGTTCAGCCTCCGGCGTGTTTCGTCGCACAAGAAACGCCGCCGCTCCGGCAATTTCACCGAGCAGCATCTTCGCGTCTGAGACCGGCGGTGCCTCGGTCACGGTCCAGAAGCCGGCTTTCTCTCGTTATCCTTCCGTTTCAGGATGCGCCGATGGCGACGGCAACGTTACACAACAGGGGGGCGAGCCTCGACTGCCGTATCGCGTGGCGCGCGCCCGTCGAGGAATTCCGAGATTCGTGCGTGAAGCGAGCGACCTCGAGCCACTTTCTTTCTCGATCCAGCGAGATAAATCCTCGATATCTCTTCCTCCGCCTCCTCCTCTTCTTCTTCGGGGAGTCTCCTTGTCGTCGGGAGAAACGAAGGCGCGACACACCGAAGACCGAGAAGACGCTAGTCTCGTCGCGTGACGGCCACTTGTTGCCTCTCGGATTCGGCCAACGACCGCGAGACGTTTCGCCGGGCGCGCCGCGGAAGGACGCCCGAGTGTCCTTGCGATGGCGCAGACCTCTCAAGGATCCCCAAGGACGACGCTCGCGCGAGTCGACGGACGGTCCTCGAAGAACGATCGGAATTTGGGATCGAAGCGAGGTAGAGGACAGGCGTCGTTCCTCGTCACGTATACGTTCCCCCCCGATTAATATTTTCGTTCCGGTGGACAATTCCTGGGCGGGGCCGCGTCCCGGCGATATCCCGGACGACGTTCGGGGAAGAACGCTCGACGAGAACTCGAGTGAACCGGTCGTGTGGAACACCAGCAACGACGACGACGACGCATACCGCGCGACGGTGCATCGAATACTGAATACACGAGCACTCGCCGATCGGTCCCCTTCCCGTACAACTCTGTCCCGATCCCTCCTCGCCTTCTTTCCTGCTCTCGTCGTCCGACCAAGGCTTTTCTTAGGCGGCCGCCTCGCCGGACTATACTCGAATGCTCGAAGGGCCAACGAGTCGTAAATGCAGCCTAGAGGTCGTACTTGGGCCGCCACATTCGTCGGCCATTGAGGAATTCTCCTCGCCGCGAATTCTCTCCGCGTGATCCGCGCCGTCGCCTTTTAAAGAGCGTAATTGCGGGCCACTTGCGGAATAGGCCGCTGCCCGAGACCGAGAGATCACGGGCGCACGTGGGATGCGCGAAGCACAAATTTAATAACGCCGGATAGTACCTCAAATCAAATTACACGTAGCTGACGCAAATCTTTGAAACGTAAATGCGCTAATTTGCACATTCTTATTACATCTGACGACGGGAGGGGAGGGGGCTTTGTGCAAAATATACAATTCTGACGAGCGGATGTTCCCTATAAGTGCTTCAATATTCCTAGAATAATTTTTAATATTATTTCAACGTTATGGGAATATTGTATTAATGTTACATGTCCGTTTGAAATAATATTTGGCATATTATTTCAATATCCATGGAATATAATGAAAATGTTCTATGAATATTATTTGGTCAAAAATTAATGTGAATCATTATGCATAATTTACAAGCAGCAATGGTAAATTGTCCGCTTCAGAAATATTGATACGAAATGTTGCAGCAACATTGCAGCAACATATACATATAATATTAACAACTGCAACATTACGTATCAATGTTTCTGAAACGAACATTTTATTGTTGCTGCAATATTGCCGAAACATTGTAGCAATATTTTGCAATGTTTTTGCTAGTCTGTGCTATACGAGCTGTTAATTCATTTTTTTCTTAATTTTCAGGCTTCACGATCGAGTGCGAAATGCGATCTAACGAATTCAACGTCTTAAATGAATGCAATTGCCTCAAGTGAATGCATCTGCGAAATGTCAATTAGCGGATTCGTTAATTCAATTGCCAACACCATGCGCACTTAACATAAGGAAAGGGTTGGAGGTAAGAGCCGATCACAGTAATCGCATGGATTAGCAATCTCCGATCGGTTGCTACACAGTCGATTGCCCTTTGACGCGCTTCGATCACTCGGAATCGCGTCGATTTTCGATCAGAGAGGGAGGAGAGACAAAGAGAGAGAAAGAGAGAGAGAGAGAGAGAGGGGGGAAGGAGAGGGAGAGAGATAATTGCCCGGGTGGGCTGGTGGGACGGGAGAGACCAGCCGTCGAGCTCTCTTGGGAACGGGTATGCGCCTCGTCGCCGTCGAGGATGGCACGATCGGGGGAAGGGAAGGAGAAGAGAGAAGCGGAGGAGCTGCTTAAGGAGGCCACACGGAATCCGCAGACGTCTCACCGGTCGACCAGTTTTCTCATACGGTCGACATATGGTATGTACCCGGTGGCCGAAAGGTCTCCTTGCCTTCGCAATGCGAGACGCGAGGTAGATAAATCTTTTCTTGTCATATTCCGTATATACCACGCTCCCTCATTATGTGCAGCCGTACCTAGATGCAGCCATCTCGATTTGATTACTCATACCTGTCTCTCGAAATTACGCCAACATCTAAATCTACATGTGCTTTGTACACTTGTATATGCACGTAGGCAATGTAGCTTCTCTCTCTCGATAAGTACTCGTAACTGTACCTAGACGAAGAGAACAAAGAAATTTTTATCGTTGCTCGTAGCTCGCCGAGGAGCAGGATGGAATGGCATGCTCGAAACGTCAAACCTAACTGTTTGCCACTCGCTAGATGGTCGAATTACAGGCAGATATTGCTGACCGTGTTTAGTTATTATCGATGCGTCAGTCGTAAAAGTATTTATGATACAGCTTACGACGTGACTAATAGCCTACGGTGTCACGGCTTCCCGAAATTTATCAGAACGATCTATAAATAAGAAAGCAGAATTTGCTTTAGACACGTTGAGGAAACGTGGATCAAGGTGTTTGTCATACATTATAATTCCTCTCCCAACTATCCTTTGTACTAACAATAAATCCAATATTTTTGAAAACGAGTTATGAACACTTGTACAATTATTTTGAATTTTGGGCCCCATAAGATGGATTAATACTTACAAATTGGCCTCAAATTTTAGAAGGAATATTTATTTATATAAAGAAACAAATTACCCTGCATAAAAATGTGTCAAGTTTAAAAATAAGGACCACCCTAATATATAAATATATTTAAAAAATAAATAAATAAAACTGCTTTCTTCGTGCAAGAATCTAAATTTTTTGACAAACTTATTTTTAAAGAATTTCGAACAAGGGTGTTACGATATCAAAAATTTGACGTTTGAAGAGGAAATTGAATTGAAAGGTAGACGACGTCCATCGCATATGCCATAAACTCATTCGTCCGCGATATGGGGCCCCATATTCCGTAGAGGCAATTGCCGGGGACCCGGGTATGGTTGTATATTTGCACGTGCGCCCGAACCTTCGCCCGGGGCAAACCGGTATGCGTTTTTCCAGCCGACGGAAATACGACACTCCTCGACGACGCGGTCCCTCGAGCTCTCTCGTCAGCGGGTATATGAGCCGCTACAATAGCCTCGAGTAAAAATGTACGATAAGCTGCAGTTTGCACAGGATTTCCCGCATAATCGCCTCTGCACGATGCGTAATCTTAGATTTCGCTCTCTGCAAGGCTATCTCGCATTGGGAACGAGGGAAAAGTGAAAATACTGCGCAGGGAGTGGAAATTCAAGTCAACAAAGAGAAAAAAGGAAGTGTGAAACGCTCAGAAAAATGCACAGTTATGTCATATCACAGTTCTCAGATATAAATGGATACATTAAACGTGAATTAAAATTATTCGTTCAATTTTATAAGCTCAGTTCCAAACTTTTCCACGCTTTTATGATTTATTTTTGTTTCTCGAAACGATATATGGAGATTCTTAAATTATAGCTTTTTATTTTCTTTTATAATTATGACTCAACTGTCGATCCCGATACAAGCAACCAAGTGTGAACGAGTAAGCAACAACGTCTGCTCGTTGTGCGAATCGACGCGGTGTCGATTTTCGTGCACGTGGCGAGGCGATGAGTCCCCGCGATGGCAATGCTCAGAAGACGAAGTGATCGAGTCGGACGTGAAGCTCTGTCTGATCGCGCGATCGGTGAGATAACACGGAACAGAGACGGCACTGTGCCCTCGTGTGGCATCCATGGACCGTTCGATGAGATTCCGTTACGATGAATACCGATAGAAATTCATCGAAATTTTCGCTCGTTAGAATGAAGCATATTATTCTCGATCATTAAAGGCAGAATATAAATTTTCACTTGATTGTCTCTGTAGAGACAAATACTGGAAGAATTGTATGTATGTATGCTTGCACGGAAAGAATAATTTTGGTTCAGAAACACAGATCTGAAAATAATTATATTGAATCATTCAAAAAATTGTATCAGATGTTTAACTTGGTTACTAGAATGTCAAAACTGTTTGCAGCATACTGAGAAAAAAAATTTGTTTTAAAACTAAAATATTTAGAACAATACATGTAACTAAATATTGAGTTCATTTAATTAATTCTTGGTTTAAAAAATTTGAATAGTTGACATGAATGAATTATATCTTTTTTATGCAACTGAATAAATGTTGATTCAACTCAATGTTTAGTTGATCGTATCGGACTAAATACTTTAATTTCTTAACAAAATTTTTTTCTCAGTGCAACATTATTATACTTCAGTCTAGGTAATTATTTTGATGACCTAATATAAAATTATTTTCTGGTCTGTGTCTAGCTAAATTTTAAGATTCTGCAGTAAAATTATTTTTTCCGTATGCGCAATTTGATTTTAAAACGTGTCGACACCTAGAGAAAAGTTTCATTGAATAAATCAATATTTATTTGAATCAATAAATTTGTGCAATAATACATGGTTAAAGAAAAGTTTCTTTCTAAATTCTTTAGAATGGAATCTTACTTTAAGAGTGAAAATTTAGTCAGTCTTGAAAGAAGTGGCTAAATTTTCACTCTTAGAGTGAATTTTCGTTCTTCAGAGTAAAATTCTACTCTAAAGAGTTAAGAGGATTAATTTAAAGAAATTTTTTGATTGTTCCTTTTATTAGAATTAAAAAAATAGTTTGGTTGTGCAAATCTTTTTTTAAACAAAAGAAGTATATTTTTAAAACCAAAATAACTACATTATTTCTTATATTTCAATTAGTACTTTCTTACATTAAAAAATCATTTATTTACTTTAAAAAAGTTAATAATGTCATTTCTTGAAATCAAATAAATTATTTTTCTCAAAGATATTTTTACTTCAACTTAAAAAAAACTAAGTTAAAGAAACGATTTTATCAATTTAAACATAGATTTTCTCTAGATGGAGATGGCATGAATAACGAATTTTTGTGCACACCGTATATTGCAACCTTGCATTCTTACACTTGAAAAAAGATCTGGAAAGAGATATATTACCTAGATGATACATGAGGCAACAAAAAAATTAATCGGTTAAATTAAAATCTAAGAAAAAGTGGATAGGAAGAATGGCAGATTGCCTTTATTGAGACGAGTGAAAGTTATTCGGGATAAATTTATCGGATGATTTTACGTCGCGCTTTCTAGGTATGTTCAACGAATTTATAATCGGAATCGTGCGCCGGTCGTGCGACGTCAATTCAGGCCTTCGAAAAAAAAACGTCTCCGCTCCTCGAAATTTACGGATCTGTTTATTAATCGTTATTCATCCATGCCATTAATATTTCGATATCGTATCACGGTGATGCGTAAGCAGTTATTAACGCGCATACCAAAGCCGAGGGCTCCGGTACGATTAAAATTTCATGCAGAGCGTGCACGATACGTGTCGTCGTCGAACTCGATGAGCGCCTCATGGATTTACCACATGGAAATTATACATCGCAATCGCGGGCCGAGATAAAAGTGTTTGTCGCGTCTCCCGTGAGTTACGTGGCCTCACCTGAGAGAGCAAATACATTTGCATGCGAAGTCGCGACGTCGCTAATTTAAGCGCGCTTTAGATTCAGTATCTTTGATTCTCGGCTAGTAACTCAACGTAAAATACACTTAACCTTCTAACGAGAGAATAATTCCGAAGAAAATTATGGATAAATGATAAGTTTACGCTCGGAGTTAGAAATTTATTTCTTCTACCTTGTTATTGAAAAAAAAAAAAAATAAAGTCGCACTTGAATGCTGCGATCGTAAAAAATGCGTTCAGTTATATATTTCACGGCGTTTTAAGATATCTCCTATCTCTGTTGTTTCTTATTTCAATTACCACGATTGATTTATCGCTCCAGACACTTTTATGTATTCAGAGCTGCGAGACTATTGTGAATTATTACGGCATCGCGTTGTTTCGACTAATGGAATACAAAAAAATTCTGCGGAGTGAAATTAAATTCTACTCTATTTTCAAGCGTTATCGGAGGTGTCCGATTGCAAAGGCGAACGCTCGAAATAAAAAAAAGAACGGCTTCGTTTTGTCGAACGGCCTCGGGTTTGCTCATATGTATCTTTATCTGGCTCGAACGAGACATAAGTAGATATCCTTATCGCAAGGTGTAGGATACAAGTTGGCAGTTCGAGAAAAGCAGTATCGACCGCTGACGTCACTCTGTTCATAAAGGTGTTTCTGGTTGAAGAGAGATAAACATCTTCGAGTCGCGCATTAAAATTATGCAATTGTCATGTGAAAGAGAGAGAGGGGGGGAAGTGACAGTGAGAATGCGCGTCACGACGAACTAGATGCTCTAGGAAAAGGGGGAAAAACTGCAGGAACAAAAGGGAGAAATCTCTCTCGAGAAACGGGAGAAATCGGAAATATGAGATCGAGGTCCGTTTGCACCAATGTACAGCTTGACTTTAAACTCGGCTTAACTTACTTTCTATCTTTTTCTAGTTCTAAGAATTAGAAAAAGACGGAAAGTAAGTTAAGCCGAGTTTAAAGTCAAGCTACGTTCGTGCAAACGGATCCGAGAGTCGAGAAAGGGAAAGATAGCGTCATATTTATTGCTCTGTAAATGCAGCCATATGCGCAAACAAATATTGTGACAGTCGTGTGTCTCTCTCTTACACACACACAAACACACACACGCACGTTGAGAGGAACCATGATCATATACATGTAGGAGAGACTGGGATCCGTTGGCACAGTTTTCACAATTTAGATATTTTAATAACTAATTATTACGATTAAACTGTACTAGTATAATAGAGCGAACGTTTCTCTACATTTTTATGGCAAGAACAATTCTGTATATGGTATAGTGTCCTTGTAGTAAGTGAAGTACAAACATGTTGCATTATAGACAGTAAAAAACAGATTGCAAATATGTATTTCTTGGTAAAGATACCTTTTAAAGTTATTTTGTGATGATCCAATAGTAAAATATTGTTTCAGAAAAGCAAATGTAAACTATCTTACATGTAAGCTTGGTTCAATACAGAAATATTAAATATAAAGCGCTTTGTCAGAGTTATAATTGAATGGCTCTCAGCTAGTTTGAGCTAAGCTAATTTTATGTAAATATAAGTCAACTTGTCCCATCACTACACTGAGAAAAAAAAGTTGTTAACTTGAATAAATTTTTCAATTCAGTTAAATTTTTTCAGTTTAAGTATTTATATATTTATTTAACTTAATTATTCATATCTACTTAATTTAAATACATATAATAAATAGTTGAACTGAAAAAATGTAATCAAGTTGACAAATTTAGTGAAGTTAATAACTTTTTTTTCTCAATGTGCTCACGTTTGATTGCAATCATCTTATTACAACAAATTATAAATAACAAAATAACATGTATAATGATAGAAATTTTCTTTGAACTAATAATAGATCACTTAGATTTAATCTCAAGCTGAAGAACATTAATACGAAATTTTGGAAATTTACTTGCCTCCTCTTGAATCAGATTTTTCTTTTTTTTATTGTAATACTTATTTGATTTGAATAAAACTTTGGGAATAATACTTGTGCTATGAAAGAGATTTTTAGCATAATTTTTCTTTCGCCATAAAAACATAAATGGAACGCAATGCCAACGAATCTCTCGATCTGCTCTGCGTTTTTCGAGCTAAATCCTTATTACTACTAAAAATTGATTTCCATTAATTTTTTTCGTCCGATTCGCGATGATTTTTCCGAATCGTCCTGCATCTCCGGGAGTTCGCGATGATCGGCGAGGCCTACCGTGGACGACACGCGGATGGAAGGGTGGCGGATAGCGGTCCAGCCAGCATTTCTTTCGAGAGCGAACGACGCGACGTCACTCGCGTGCTCATCGTCTCATCGTTCCTTTCTCTCTCTTTCTCTCTCTCAAATGTGAGAGAAGTCAATTGGCTTCTGCCCTTCTTCGGAGACCCTTTCGTTTAGAGCCGCTCGTTTCCTCCGCGCGGCGGAGGCGGCCGCTTAATCGCTCGGCGCACAGTGGCCGCTCTGTCGGGCCCCGTTCGTCTCGCGACGAAACCGAGGGACAGCGTTTAAACGCTCGATACATCACGGCGAGCCGTGCTCGCCTTGCTGTTACCGCATAGTTAAATCGGGCGCAGACGCCACTGGGATCGCAGGACGTCCACGGACTTTGGAACAGAGCCTTCGTACAAAATCGTCCGTCACGCTATGAACGCTGTCCCTTCCTTTCCATCGTTTTTCAGATTTTCCAATTGATCGTTACTGACGGATTTCCCATCCCTTCAATGATACTTGAAATTGATTCTTTCTATGATGTTAAAAAATACCTCATTGTTCAAATTCGAAGCTCGACAATCGATGAAGTTGCCAATATATCATTGAAGAAATAAAATTAAAAAAATTAAAAATATAGTTACTTAATACATGTATCACTTTGTAACGTTATAATCCTACAAGTGCATAATATTATAACCCTACACTGAGAGAAAAAATTGTAGTGGTGGCAACTATAAAAGGGGACAACCATACAAATTTTGTTAATATAATTATAATATATAGTTAAGTGAATTATATTATAGTTATTGCAACTAATTTAATGGTTTAAGAGAACTAATAAAAAATAGTTGTAGTATACTATATAATATAGTAATTACAACTATTTTTTCTTAGTTCTCTTAACCATTAATTTAGTTGCAATAACTACAATATAGTTCACTTAACTATATAACCATTAATTTAGTTGCAATAACTACAATATAGTTCACTTAACTATATATTATAATTATATTAACAAAATTTGTATGGTTGTCCCCTTATAATTGCCACCACTACAATTTTTTTCTCTCAGTGTACAAGCGCGTAATATTATTTAATATTAATAAATAATATTCGTATAATATTCTAGGAATATTGTGCACAGAAAAAAAATTAGTATAAAATCAACAATTCATTGTTTCATATATAAGCAAGAATATAAAATCTCCTTGGAAGTATTTATAATCTCAAAGAGACATAATTTGCTAACATAAAGAAATTTTGTTTCTTCATGTAAGCAAATTATGTCTGATTAAGATTATCAAATTCTTCCAAGAAGATTTTATATTCTTGTTTATATATGAAACAATGAATTGTTGATTTGATAGTCATTTTTTTCTGTGTGTACTTACAGGAAATATTTGCATTCAAGCTGCTATAGTTGTTAAGAAAAATCTAAAATTAAACTGCTATTCTATCATTACTCTCTTTAACATAAATTTAGGTATTTCCTAAATTGATTTTTAAAAATCATCTCTCGATTTCGTAATCTTGAAGTGAGTGCAGTCAGCATCCGATTACAATAATCCGGACGTCGCGAATGATGACGTTATACTGAAAAGTGAGTTTCTGCCCGGCGCTCTCGCGCGAGAAAAATCCGATTACGGCTCTCTGCAAGTTCACATCCATGGCGTGTGTGCGTCTTCTCCCGCGGTTTTACGCGAGACCGGCGCAAATTACGGCGAACGCACCGGCGCGCGTCGCGCCACCCATTGACTTTTGATTCACTGGGTATGTGGGTCGAAGTGCCGCTCTCATTGCCAGAGTGGGTCGTCGGTAGCGATGGGCCTGAGACCCACGCGTACACACGGGTATCGATGAATTAAGTATTAGCGCACACCAGATCATATGAGTTTACCAATGATTACCAATGATTTACGCAGCATGTGCGATATCAGATTCTCGAAACACTAAATTTATGCATACTAGATACATATATTGTGTATGATAGATACATAGAGCGAAGTCAAGGAACTCTGAAGGCTAAAGGCTGCAGAGAAAAAAAATTTGTTTAAAAGATTTAAAAAACCAAAATTTTTAGTCCAATACGATCAACTAAACTTTGAGTTGATTCAACAATTATTTAATTGCACAAAAAAAATATTTTTGAATGCCAAGAATTAATTAAACCAACTCAATATTTAGTTACACGTATTGGACTAAATATTTTTTTTTAGTTTTTCAACAATTTTTTTTTCCTCAGTATGGAAACTACTTCGCGTAACACAAATGTTCAAGGTTCCCATGATAAAAAATTCGTGACAAAGTCGTGAACGAGCTCCATTCTGTAGCGCTCTATTACGGAGCTTCATCTGCTGCTTTGCAGACCTTCGAACTCATAAGTTACTTTTCAAGGGCCTGTCATCTTGTCGACGACACTTCGCATTGAACTCAAAACCGGGAACAGACGGAAGCAGATCTAGCTACTTTTTTGTTACAACTTATAAAGTTGAAATAAAATCAGATTATTCGAAAATGCTTATTTCTTAGAAAACTTGAAAAGAATATTCTAATTCAATTATAATTACAAACTTCTATCTTTCGCTATATATTTATAATTTTACACATTTATTTTCTTTCTTCAAGTTTTCATTATAAATAAATAAAAATTTAGCTATTCATTATAGCTAAAAATTTTCTTTACTAAAATTAAAATTTATAAAAAAAGAATTTGCAAGCAAAATATGGTCATGTTAAACATGGCGCAGCTTCGATAACGCAAATCATTGGCATATTATTGTAACCTCGAGGTTTAAACTGGTTTAAACCATGCGGTGCAGCATGGGCAGTCCGCCTCCTTTTATCGGCGAGCGATATTTCGAAAGATTCGCGAAATCCAGCCGCCGAGGAGCGGGAAATGAGAGAAAGTGAGCACGAATGCGAATCGCGCGAGACACGAATGCTCCTCGTAGTGCACTAAGGAAATCCCGATATCCGTTGCAATGCTAACGCGACAATATGTGAAAAATAATTTTCGATCCCGAAATAGTCGACTATATTTTTATAATCTTTTATAATCTTAGCATAGAAAGCTCGATCTTTTTTGAAATTCGATAAAATCGACTAATTGTAAAATGTAAAAAGATATTGAGAATTTCTATTCAACAGCTTTCAGTAAGGAAAAAAAAGATATAAACTAAATTTTTCAACTTGAGTGAATTTCTTCAGTTTAAGTATTTAGGTATTTATATTAAATATACAGAGAAAAATTTTTTTTCAATTTTTGTTTTAAAACCAAATATTTTGATAGAAGCATTTGTTTATTCTGTTTAAGTAATTGCTTTTAAGTAAATAGACATATTACCCATATAATTTTGTATTTTTACATTTTGTACATTTAAATAATAATTTTACAAATAAAAAATAAAAAATCTAATTATTTTAAATATAAAAATAATCTAACAACAAATTTTCTAGAATTACAAAAAAAATTACTTGAATAAAAATTATTTCTGTATTTTATTTACATAAATATTTCAATTAAGAAATTTTTAACTTGACTGCAAGTAAATAAGTTATTGGAACCCACCGAGTAAATAATTTTTCTGTATCAAGTAAAATTCTTTTTCAGTGTGTATATATATATATATATATAATTAAGTTAAATATATAAATGTTTAAACTGAAGTTCAAGTACTTTATGTATTTAAGTCAAATATATAAATATTTGAGCTGAAAAAATTTAATCAAGTTGAAAAATTTATTTAGTTAACTTGTTTTTCTCACTGTATATATGGATTTTGAAACTTTTATCTATCTAACCATCAACGATTAACGGGTACATACATACATATACAGAGTTTTCTTTTCTTCATCCAGTAAGGATCTCATTACATTCGTATTACAAGATTAAGTAAATGTATCAAGTCAATGCAGCATTACGTGTTGCCTCATATATTTTATTACGTTGTCGATTATCATGAAACTCGTTCCAGCGAGTCTGACGATTTATTTATTTCTGAGGTAACGTCTGGGTTCGCTGAACTAGCGTTATAAAACAGTAATGAAAAATCGAACCGGTCGTAATCTGACTGATTGTGAGTATATTTTCGGCGAAAGACGATTTATCGATTTTGCATCAAAAATACGACGCCAATTAAGCGCGTTTAATTACACATCGACCTGCCACTTTTTCATGCCTCTCACTTTACGATATGTGATACGACAACCGTATCAGGATCAAGGGAGATAAGAAAAAGACAGAGCTCGCGCGTGTAGAAAATTCTCAATTGACCGCCAAGTGCCGTAGCGTTCACCTCGGAATAAAAATTGACAGACACGGAAATAGAGCTCTAATACTGCATCAGATACATACATCGAGGTCAACCAGAAGAACGCGCGTGGCATTAAGGCAAAAAACGATTTTGCTGAAATATCTGAACATTTAGTTAGATACAGTTTAACAATAATTTTATTGGATCAACAAAATAATTATGACGGATGTTCAAGCATGACGAGCAAGATTGTAAAAAATTTTGACATTCTAGCAGTCAGTTTGAGAGTCCAACATAATTATTTTAATGGACTAACAAAATTATTTTTAGATATGAATCCAGCTAAATTTTTAGATACTTTACCAAAACCGTCCGTGAACACTGAGAGAAAAAATTGTAGTGGTGGCAACTATAAGGGGACAATCATACAAATTTTGTTAATATAATTATAATACATATACAGTTAAGTGAACTATATTATAATTATTACAACTAAGTTTATGGTTAAGAAAACTAATAAAAAATAAAGTATATAAAATCACACCAGTAAATATGAAGCAATAAGATCTAGCTACGACCGTAGAAGGCATTCTTGTTCAATTTGTATTTATACATTAACGGTCTAATATCTCTCTAATAATCAAAAATAGTTGTAATTACTATATTATATAGTATACTACAACTACTTTTTATTAGTTCTCTTAACCATTAACTTAGTTGCAATAACTACAATATAGTTCACTATATATTATTATATTATTATATTAACAAAATTTGTATGGTTGCCCTCTTATAGTTGTCACCACTACAATTTTTTCTCTCAGTGAAGAAATGATGATCAAAAAATTCGTCATCATGCTAATAAAATACAAGGAAAAATAATAAAACGAAGGAACATGGAAAAAGTGCTTAGAAAACCGGCAAAACAGAAATAACCGACGATGGCGGAAAAACATGTGTATCGCGCGTCTTTGCGAGAATTCACCTGTTACGTAAAACGGCCAACGCTACATCTCGCCGACCATCAAGATCGCGGTCGGACATTCGTCGCGGCGACCCGGCGATCCCGGCGACGACGTCCTCGCGGCGTGCCGCGAGTAAAGCCGGGAGATATCCGAAGATAATACCCGGAGATATATTCTTAATACCATTCAACGCGTGGCATCGAGAAATCGCGGGGGAAAGGAGCCGCCGGCGTCCGGGTCGTCGAACCCCGCCGTCCGCGAGAACTAGCGACGTACGGGCGCGCATCTCGCGCGCGGCATCTTTTTCCCCTCTCCGCCTCTCTCTCTCTTTCTCTTTCCCAAGTTTTTTGCAACGGACGGGCGCACAAGCGAGATCGCGAGAAACCATGCTCGAGGACTCACTTACTTTAGCTGCTGGTCCCCCGGCTTTGTCGCCTTGCCTCCTTGGACGACTTTCCTCGCCGGTCTCCTCGCGCTGAAGAGCGACACGACCGGGTCCCTTTTCCGCCCCGCGCTTGGCGCTGATCTGGACGATAGTGCCGCAGGCTCGGCTGGTTTCGCCCTGAAATCCCACATTAATTGGTGGATTAAACTGGGGACTGATATTTTTTTCTTAATTAACGGAGGCATTGACCGCGGTTAATTGGTCGAATCGTCAATTAATTTTTCTTTTCGGGAGGGAGACAGTCATGGAGACGGACGCTATCTTCGAGAGGCGCCGCATTAATATTGATATTAATTCCCTAAAAGTCAAACGTTTGGGATACGTTCACGAAAAAATAGTTTTACTAAAGTATCAAAAAGTTTAACTGAATACAGATATGAAAATGATTTTGTTGGACCATCAAAATAATTATGTAAGACCCTCAAGTTGCTAGAGTGTCAAAACATTTTGCAGGATTATTTATTACATTCTTCATTAATTATTTTAATCGTCCAGCAAAATTATTTTCAGATCTGTAACCAGCTAAATTTTTACATATCTCAACAAAAAAAAAACCGTTGTTTTCATGTACGAAGATCAATTGTGTTTGAAAATATTTTTAAAAAGGAAAAAGACAAAATATTTTATAGATATCGTTATCGGGTTACATTTCTATCGTATCGTCTTTCAGTATACGTTAATTTTCGTCTTTAACGAGCAGAAATAACTTTCGACCGTATCACATTCGGGTCACAATTAAAGATACGTTTATATTACACGTCTCTGTTACATCAGGGATATATTTTATTCATAAAAGTGCTAGAATATTCTGTATTCCCGCCAACAATTTCCAGATCGTATCGATTTCACGCACGACCATTTACTCGCGCCCACAACGGCGAGGAGTCCGCGAGCGACGCGGAGACAATCGACGTGTAGTCCGCAATTTCGTTGCTCAATAAAAATCGGAGGCGGTGAACGATCGTCCGCCCGCGCGATAATGATCGTTCTAACGCGGGTTCTAATGTAGGAAAGCCGCTTATTCTCTCTCTTTCTCGTTGCGCAAAGAATCGATAGAATTAGTGTTACGTAAGTGCCGCGCGTACTAACGCAATGCGATAGCGCAGAGGAGTGCGTGTACGGTACAGGTGATTAACGAGGAGGATTGTGTAACGTTTGTGCGTGCGTTAACATTCCCCTCGGTATTCCCCCGCGGGAACAATCAGGAGGTGCGGGGGCGGTCGGTTTCGCGCACCGACGCTAATTTCGTTATCGCGCGCGTTACGGCGGCGAAGTCATAATCGAGGGAACAACGTCGTCGGGAAAGCTGACTAATGAGACGACGGCTTTACGCTAATACATCGCTTAATTTCCTAGTGATTTTCATACTAGACTGACAAAACACTTTTCATCTAACAAAAAATTACGGATAAACGTTTACACATAGAGAAAAAAATTAAAACTTAAATTACGTAACAGTATCAAAAATATAATAAAAGAGAGAAATATATATATTTTATTTAATAT
>QKQZ01013739.1:0-15376 GCA_003595255.1 Solenopsis fugax
CGTATTGTCTCCCTCATTTATTCTAACATCTCTACTTTTAAAGATAGTTTTCGTACCTCTTTTTCAAAGTCTGTACGCCTTTGGTTCTGTTGAATAACCAACTACTACTGCTTCAATGCCTTTTTTGAATTGTACAACTGCCGATATAGAATGGCTTTCTTTACAGGACCTTGAGAGCTGTGTACTCTAACCAATTCGTCCCACGCTGCTTTCGATGTCGTCATACGTCGGATATGCCCCAGCTCATTTTTTAAGATGCTGAGTATAATGAGTGCGAGAGCCTTTTCGTNGAGAGCTGTGTACTCTAACCAATTCGTCCCACGCTGCTTTCGATGTCATCATACGTCGGATATGCCCCAGCTCATTTTTTAAGATGCTGAGTATAATGAGTGCGAGAGCCTTTTCGTCCTTTATCTTCCACTGTGTTTGTCCATTTTCATCAGTGGGTCTCGCTACACTACCGTCGACGTATCCCCACAAGTCATTAAAAACTAAGACGCTCTTCATCTGCATTCGCCAGGATTCGTAATTTCCTTCCATCAGTTTCTCCACGTGGTGGCTGCTGGCCGGATGCATGATGGACACAATGACGACTTTCCACACAGTTGCTTACGTGTCTCTTTTTACGCTCAGACCTCTTTTCCTGGGCCCACAACCTGTTGGGTATTATTGGGTATTGTACGAGGAGAAGTGAATAAAACAGCGTGTGTGTAGAAAAACTTTACTACACGAGGTCTTTACACGAGCGCTTGAGACGAGCGTCAGAGACAGACTTAGACTAGAGGAGACGAATCTCATTCCACGACATCTATTATGCGCGCGCCACCAGAGTACCAATATATAACTAGAAGCATTCGGTCGGTAATGTACTCAACATTGTGGGTTGATTTCCCAACAATTGCAAAAAATAAAAATATATGTACCATTTGTGAAAATTTCTTCTTTCCGGACATTAATTTTTTGATAACAATTAGCACACTTGTTTTTAATTCTCCTTGTTTTTGCAATGCGTTTTCTCTCAGCAATAGCTCCTCCAAACACTTTTGAATTCGTATTGATATGTAAAAAAAAAATCAGGAAAAAAGAAAGATAACGCTGAAATTGAGCACAGGTGCTCGTGAGCGCTCGCGCTTGGACACGTTTACAGTCAATTTCGTCCATATAATCATTCAGGAGCGCATTCTGTTTTTATTGCTCCTTGTGAAAAAATGTTATATTTTACACTTATTGTAAAAACGTTTTATTTTAGTTAAATAAGAAAGTTAATAATTTTTAACTTAACTTTTCAATTTTTTAATGATATATATATATGTACACAACCAGATTGCATGTTGTTTTTATTAAATTTCAAAATGATTTTTGTTTTTCTGCGTTTGTTATAATTATAAGTTTTCTCAATATTACGATTATTGGGATGTCAATCCAATCAACATAAATACAGCATAAAATCAACATTTTATATATTACTTTAATGTTTTTTTGTTTATTACGAACAAACTTGTAATTAAAATAAAGTAAAATTTATAATTATATCTTAATTAGTAAATAAATAAACTTATACATTATTTAAAAAAATCTGTAGATCATTTTTAGCGTTGATAAATAAATTGTTCATTTTCAGAAATTTCGTTTAAAAGAAAAGATGTGCTTGCTAAAGCTCATTGAAAAAAGCTTTATAAAATCTATTTTCGTCTGTTATAGACATTGCTGTTATTTAAATATCAAATTTATTTATTATCTTTTCCCCAAAAAGTTCCTAAAAATCAGTAATCTTTCAGTATTAAAAAAGTATGGGACTCCTTACACAGAAAAATTCTGTTGAATCAACAACATCAGTTTAATTGGAAATATCTTTTGAAAATTGTCTAATTAAAGTTTGTTTGTTATATCCATATTAATTGTGCTCGAAACATTGACCCGTTTCTCTATATTATTGTGTTTGACAATATATATACGAGCGTTTCTTGTGTTTATTACTATTTGGTAATATCTTGTTAATACAATAATAGTTTTAAGGGGATAATGTCATCCTGTTTTACTGATTAAATTTTTTTCAGCACGCTATTTTCCTAATTATTCTTACAGATTTAAAAATCTTTTACCACATATTATGTCATGCAAGGAGTAGGAATAGGTTACAGTACTATTCTTAAACGTATTAAAATGAATTATATTCATATTTATTTTATTTTTGCATTTATTTAATATAAATTATAAGAAACATTGAAAGGAAACATGAAGAGGACACAAACGAAGAGTCAAAACATTTGTAATGTTTACATAGTAAATATACTGCATAATAAATAATATTGCATAGTAAATAAACAATTTACGGTAATTAGCGGAAAATTAAGACATTTAAATAATAACAGTATTAACACAAGACTTACATGCTTTATATAAATGATTGATTGGTAATTTTTAAAATCCTCAGAAATTAACATATAATTATTAAATTATATATGTTAATAATTAAGTACAAATTATAAATGTTATATGTTAATAATTAATATGTTAATAATTAAGCACAAATTATAAATATATAAGTTTATGTATACAATTTAATAATTATTAAACACGAATTATTAAATGACATTGCTAGAAAGAAATATGGACATTCCAATTGAAGAGTTCATATTGACTATAAAGTTTATATTACAATCTACATACTTTAGTTTTAATATAATTTTCAAGCAAACTTTTGGCACTCCTATGGGGTCACCATTATCTCCAATTATAGTTGATGTCTCATTTTATATATGAAGAAGTGGCATAACAAAAGTCTTTGTCTCTTCTTCATCGTCATTCTCTTCATCATCGTCCAATTCATAAAATGTAGTTTTTAAGGAAACCATTTTACAAAGAACAAATCGAAGTAAACATGTAATTTTGGTTTTAGTTTCAACTACCTGCCACATATCAAGTCTACCTGAATTGCAAGGATACGTGAACATCGGTTTTACAATTTTTAATTTATTCCCGGTCAATATAATATCCTCTTCTCTTCCATTTTGTGGTATGTACATTGCCTCGATGTTAATTATTTTTTTATTTGTAAGAGATACCGTATTATTTGGTTTCTTACATGTCAATATAGTTTCTTTATATTTAACATTTTTGACAGGAATTCGTCCACATGGTTCAAGAAAGCCTGTTTTCAATATTAATATATAATAGTCCGTTGTAACATCACTTTATCTGACTCTACATAAAGCGATTCATGCAGCCGTCGACAAAGTTGTGCAAGTGGTCGGTATCCACTTCGTAGCATTTTTTTCAATTTTCCCAATAAATTCTCAAATGGAAAGGCTGTATAATTACTTAAAGAACACTTCATGTTTTTGACATCATCAGCTAAATGAGTGAGACTATGAATATTCATAACCAAACTTTGGGTACCATAATACAGTTTTGTAAGCATAGTGAAATTTTTCAAATAAACTTTTGCTTGAGAATTATATCTTAGACATAAATTATCGGAGTTCAGGATTCTACATGCAGTATGAAGAAGGAGAAAATGATTGTAATATCTTTTTTTCAATATTTATTTCAAAACAACTGGACCGACGTAAAGCAAATATAACCTATACTCCGTTGTTTTCCACTTGGAAATATCTACTATTGATCTTGTTGTTCTTTGAAAGTCTATTGGTATTTGTGATTGTAATTTAAGCAAATTTTGTGATAATTGACGTTTTTGACTATGACTCAGTTTTGTAGCTAGATTTCCTTCCAACCAAAACTCAACCATCATTTTTTTCATAACATCTAAGCAACCTTGATGCATAAAATCAAGTACAAATTGTTTTATCATATCGATTGGAGGTTCTAAATGAAGAAGTGGAGAGATGCCGACATGGTGTTCATAGTCTTGTTGTGCTCTAAATGATACATTGGTTCATTCATCACAATTCGTAGAGAGATAAACAGTTCGATTTTGATATCGCTGTCCAGGAACTAAGCATCGTTCACATGCGTTATATCCTCCATGGCCTTTTATACATTTCAGAAATGAACGTGCGGGTCTATCGCACACAAAACACATAATACGCACTTTAAAAGTTCGTTCTTCGATTATAACACCTTCATGTGTCAGTTCGTTCATTTCTTTTATGAAGTCACTTAAATATCCGTTTAAATTGTTTGGCTTTTCATTACCGCAAAATATAACCACTGGAAAAGATTTGTATATGTCTGGAGTGTTATGAACTTTACATAAAACTGGCCAAAATTGTTTCGCACTGGATTTATATAAAAGAAGACCATCACAATTTATTAATAAATCGAGCATATCATTTCGATGTATTTTTGTATTTACACATCTTTGAAAACCTGCAGCTAGTCCAAAATATGCAAATTCGCCTATGACCGTGTTATTGCTTGATCTGAATTCTTTAATTTGATAATTACTCAATGTCGTTTTCAAAAATGTTTTGGATGTTGCTGGTAAATTTGGAAGTAATCGTTTTCTCAAAATCCGAAGCAATGAATCTAAATGGCAATGCTAAATGCCGGACATTATTGCCCATTGTCGAAGTTCAATTTCGTCATTAAAGTCTGCTTCTTCATCTCTTTCTTCTCCATTGCTATTGACATCGCTTGTTTCTACGCTATTGTTTTCGCTGTCTCTATCATTTCCATCATCATTTTCATTCATTCCAACTTCATCGGCTTTATTTTCATTGCTGTAGTGATCATTTACCTCAATACATTCAAATTCCGTATCATATATTCAAAATGCACATTTTCAATGTCACAGTTTTCATCACTGACAGAATTCTCACTTTCTGCTCTCGTATTATTTCTCGATGTCGACGGTGCTGTATAGTCTGCATTTTCTGTTACAAAATACATATATTATATCAATAAATTATTTGCTTGTTGCGACATATTCAAAGTTACCAGGTATTCAAATCGTAAGTTTTTAAACTGGAACGAAATAAATCAATAAATACAATATTTTGCTAATATGAACCAAACACAGATATTCGCGTGTACAAAAAACATAATATATGTATTTAATCACATTTTATTAAACGTTTTGGACCACCTTCCTTTTGAACAATCTCTATTAATAAATTTATTGCATTGTATAATAATATTATATTTATAAAACAACAAACAATTGTAGGATAGACTTGTTGTTTTAAATACGAAAGTCCTTGCTAAATATTATTTGTTTTGATATTTATAAAAATTGCTAATAATTACGTTATTATTAAAGTTATGCAATTTTTATAAATATAATATTATTTATACTATAAAATATATTGTATTTTATTTATTTACCGTGCGATTTAGTTTTTGAATAAAATAATGCTTTACGAGCAGCTCGAAATCTTCTCACGCGATTTCTTGTTATTAAACGTTTCCTTTGATCCATTTGTTAAACTATATTTCTTAATATATTATATATTTGTCACTCCTTCGACAAATCTTCTTCCGATGAATTGTTAAATTATTATAATAGGTTATAGAAATATTATTATGACATGTGCTATGGAAGAGGCTAGCCCTTATCGAACCCTATGAAGGAAATGATAGTGACAAAGAAATCAGGCCCATGTAAGAATTACCTGAAAAATGTTTGATAAGGATACCCTGTTGCGCACCAGATCAGGTATATATCGGGATATATTTATTAAGACCTACCCTACTGTTTCTCGATCAGGCAAGGATTGAGAATTCTGTATCAGGGCATACCTTACTTTTTCCTTATCAGGCGTTAGTCATGCATCAGGAATTCCCGATTTAATTTCTGCTCGGGAAGTCATCAGTAGATAAATGTTATACTGCTAGAACTTTTGCAGAAATGTATGAAGATGACTCAAATTTATTATATTTTCTTTTCCTTGATGGAATTCTAAAAGAAATTGCCAATATGAATTTAGTATTTCAAAAGAAATGTGGACATAACAAAATTATATTCTGACTTACAGATATTTCTATTATTTATAGCAAAACGCATATTTAAACCAAGTTTTTTAAGACCTCTTGAATTTTCAAATACTTCGTCTAAAATGCTTCAGCACACTGATATAGAATCTGTAAAAAAAGCTTTGGAAAAAGCCGGCTCAAATTTTGAAAATTCTCTATTTCCTTTGGATTCCATAGATTTTGGTACAAAATTTTCATTATATGCTGCTAAAAAAGCTATTGTTCAAAATACCTTAAAAATTATTATGGAAAGAATTGTAGCTTTTATGATTCGACTCTGTGAAGAATTAATCAAAAGATTACCATTTAATTTAGCTATTATTGATAAGTTATGTTATTTTTCGGAAAGGTGTTTATCTCAATTTTCCACTATTCTAATAAAGAAATTACCATGGGATTTAGCAGATACATTTTTTTATCATATTTAGGCCCAGTTGCATTTAGACGTTATTATTTTAGCTTTAAACGAGACTTAATGTATCTGTCTTTACTTTATCCTTCTTTCTAAATAAAGACACGTATTTAAGTTTCATTTAAAGCCATAATAATATTGATGCAATCGGACCTAAATGTCATTATTTGATAATTATTTTTAATAAATTAATTTTAATTTACAGCTACGACTGTAGATAAAGACACAATTGAAGAGCAATGGCGAAAATTAGGAACACTTAGATTAGATGATATTTCTTCAGATTTTAATGAAAATGTTGATATAACGAAATTTTGGATTGCTGTTTGGAATATTCAAAGTGCAAATGGAAATAGAAGTTTTAGTGACTTAGCTTCGTTTGCCATTTGTGCGTTATCTCTACCTGTCAGTAATGCTGACGTGGAAAGAGTTTTTAGCACAATGTCTATTATGAAAACTAAAACACGAAACAAAATGTTAATACCAATGCTCGTAGCTATAATGCGCATTCGTATTCATATGCGTGTATTTAATGTATGCACAAATGAGATTACTAATCACATGTTTTCCTTATTTATTAATGGCATTTATGCAAAATCTTACGTAAATGAAGATAATAATAAAACTGAAGATCTCATTTTAACAGAAGCAATAAGTCTGATAGAAAATAACTGAAACTTTTATATTTCGTTTTATATATTTGTATAAAATATTTGTGTGCTGTTATATAATATAAAACTTATAAATGTTTGTATAAGACTTATAAATGTATATCTAATAGATATAGTTTATGTAATGTTTATATCAATTTATTATTTTCAAGGAAACTTAATATTCTATAAAAATAAACATATAAATTTAATCTTCTAAGATTTAATATTTTATTTTATTTACATTATATTTAAACAGAAATTTTTTCAATAGAAAAAACAAAACTTTTTTCACACATTGTTAACTAAGTAAAGAAATATAAATAAAAGATAATTTTAATTTCAAATGCAATGATAATTATAATTACAAGTTTGTAGTATTCAAATTTCGAGCGCATAAGAAGCTAGTGAAAATTTGGGCTATATTGAGCTACTTTAGCGCTGCAGATTCTGACTCTGCTGTCAGAAACCTGGCAATCCTGTCCGTCAGTCCATTTAAGTCCATTGGGGGCTGCTTAAGAGGTCGGACGTTATCGCCTGTTACTATTATATTTTTGTGCCTGTTGAATAGTGTCGATTACATCACAATCGGCCGCCGGGACGACGTGTTTTGAGTCCATACATTTTTTTTCGAGAGATGGCCGTAACGTTCTCGATAATAACGGGAACGGGTGCTAATTAATATTGTCTAAGATTAAGTTCCAAAACGTTCTTTCCGAGGAAAATTTTACTCGAAATATATAGTACACGTGACTATACTGTATTATATCGAGTAAAATTTTCCTCGGAGAGGATGTTTTGGGATGTAGCTTAAGAAGAAGAAGACGCATAAGTGAGTTTTCGTGCTGCAACGCGAGTCCGTTTACGATAATATAAAATGAGCTTTTGTGTTGTGTCCGGTTGCAAGAACCAGAAATCTAAACGAAACATTCAACAAAAAGAAAAGGATAAAATAATGAATCATTCATTTCATTTGTAAGTATATATGCATGAATTATATATTATCTCATGTAATACACATTAAACTCATATGATTTTAATAATTAAATTATTCGTTTTAAGATTTCCAAAGAACAATGAGAAGCGGCAGAAGTGGCTGGAAACATTACGGTTAAATAATTATAGTATTCCACCGAAATGGGGTACTGTATGTTCTGCCCATTGTAAAGAAACAGATTTGGATGCAAATTATATGCGTAGAACGTTGAAAGCAGATGCTGTTCCATTAGTAAATAAAAATTCTATTCTTAATAATTTTTTGTACAATAATGGAGTTTTTATATTATAATAATGAGATACCTTACACATTTTTTGTTTTGAAATTAGAGAGATATTAGACTGTTAATGTATAATACGAGTATGTTTTTTGTTTTAGTTATCTGAAGAATATTCCAAATACATAAAACTCGGGGAGAAGTATGCACAAAATAATGAAGTCGGTTAGTATTCAGATTTATTACATTTATGTACACTAAAAGTAATTTAGAATATGATTCTTTACATTGAATCTTAAAGATCTTATTCTCTTTTCCTTAACCTTATTTATGTGTATAAATATCTAATTATTATTGTAAATAATGAAGGAAAAAAAGCAGAAGTCTCTGTAATAGAAACATACAATATTGATTCTGAGAGAACGCATCGTTCTACAAGTATTTCTTCTGAAAGAATATTTAATTCACCAACAAAGAAACAACTACGAGAAGTACACAAACGCACAGCTTTGAAAAGAAAACTGGCCATTACTACTTTCAGGAAACAAAGAGCACAGAAAAAGGTTTATTCAATGCGAAACGTATTGAACGAACTGTTGAAAAAGGAATTAATTACAGAACTGCAAGATTTTGATCCAGGTATTAAAGATTTTTATAGGCATCAATTTCCTGTATTTTGCAATCGATCTATTAAATATAGAAATGCATTGCAGTTAAGACATTTACGCTTAGAGAAACTCTTTGACGTTATTTTTCTCAAAATTCTGAAGTGATAGCCAAATTTGCGCCACAAATTCGTGTTCAGCAAGCAAAATTGTCTATAAAATTACTTACAATTAGTCTCATTATATCCGCAGAAAAAATGTCTATTTTCGCAGGTTAATGTAATCGGTATGTTCATTAGTCTACCTACATTAATATCCACTCTCTAGTAATGATAAAAAAATGTCTTTATAGGCTGATCT
The DNA here is from genome assembly GCA_003595255.1 of Solenopsis fugax. NCBI lineage: Eukaryota > Metazoa > Arthropoda > Insecta > Hymenoptera > Formicidae > Solenopsis > Solenopsis fugax. The sequence goes on from QKQZ01013739.1 coordinate 9,179, forward strand.
TACATAAAGACTTTTATCGTATGAACCAAATAAACGATGATTGACATTTTGACAATTTTGATATTTGATTAATATCGACATAATTATTAAACTATTATGTGCAAATATTTATCTGATTTTATATTAAATTTATTATAGATGAACAGAATTAGATTCTTAATGAAACTCTCATTACGTATGTGCTCCCCTGAACGGAATGCCTTTTACAACAATTTCATTATTGTAAAAGGCATTCCATTCAGGGGAGCACATTGCCATCCCTGAGCGCGCGAAATTCTAGCCCTGTCATTCGTAATCTTTAAACTCTTCCCATTTGAAAATTATTATAGCCTCGACATTTTGGTATTAGAATTTTCGTCTTAAAATCTTCCAAAGAATCTGTCATTAAAATATTTATTGTTGATTTAGGAACACCCTGTATGTAACTCCAAAAATTTAAGACAACATGGTTTTAAAAAACCTATACAAAACGATAATTATATACACATTTAACGAAAGCTTCAAGAATGTGCAGATTACATCAAATCATTGTCAATTGTGAAAGAAAATAAAAATGTACTTAATTTAAAAGTAAAAACTGGGTTTCGCGGTTTCCTAATAAATATTAAAAGTTTATTGCACATAAATTTCTGTGCGTTGATAACGATCTTCTTAAGTACATTCCTATGTATAAATTGAGTCAGGATCATCTTTAATTTTTAGTAATTTGAGATCTCATCATGGATATAATAACAAGAATAAGTAATATCACATTAATTAAATTGAAAATCAATTTAATTAATGTGATATTACTTATTCTTATTCGTCTTAGAGTTCGCAGTCTTCGTTCTGCGTTATGATCGGAAAAACAATTCGGCGCGTAGTCGGGTGGATTTGAAGAAGGTATATAAAATCACACAAGCAAATATAAAGCAATAAGATCTAGCTATGACCGTAGAAGGCGTTCCTTGTTTAATTTGTATGTATTACATTAAAGGTCGAATATCTTCAATTATAAAAAATAAAGGACCATTAATATCAGTGTTTCCACTAGAGTGGTCTGAAATTTCCCTTCTCCTCCTCCTAAATTTCCCTTTTTTCCCACATTCTACCTTGAATTTTCCCTGTATTTTCCCTTACATAAAAAAATGTTGTTATCCCAGATTTTATTATTTAAGAGTAGCTTACGTCTAAATTCTTTATTTTAATAAAGAATTTTTGAAATCATATTTAAATCATTTATTTTGTTTCTTTATAATTGTTTNAATTGTTTATAATTTCTTTATATTTTAATGTCATCCTTAGGCCTTAGGTTAAACTTAAGTTAATGCTTTTAATTTAGAAAAAGAAAATAGGTTATGTCTACTTTCAATCAAATTAATTAAAAATATATTTTTAATAATAAGAAGAATAAATGTGGAAAATAAACAAACATCTTTTAAAAATAAAAATTTTTTAATATTTGATTACAAAACAAAACAAAACTTAAAGTTTATTTTATTGGGTGTAGAGTGTAGAAATATAGGAATTATAACAACCTCAGCCAATCAGACGATGCTATCGACTAGTGAGGTCTCCTAATTGGCTGTTCCTAGTTTCTACATTAATTACACTAAAAAAGGAATTTATTAATGAAGATAAATATATGTTCTTTATTATTTTCTTGATTTTGTTGAATTTTTCCTCATTTTTCCCTTTTCCCTCTTCTTCCCTCAAAAGGTCAAAAATTCCCCGAAATGAGAAATTTTCCCTGAAAGTGGAAACATTGATTAATATATCCATCACGAAATCTTATATACAGGGTAGGCCATTTTAATTTGTCCACGCAAATTACTCCGAAGATATGGGTGATAGCGAAAATTGACCCTCACAAAAGTTGTAGGGCTCAAAAAGATCTATTTACTAATCTTATCAATTTGACCTTGGGTGGCATTGCCAAGGTCAGATCAAGGCCACGTCGATTTTTTTTAATATTAGGTGTACAACTTTGCTTCCGCCATTTTCCAATAGATGGCTTTAGCGGTATGTGTTAATGGAAATAAACAGATGTAGACGTCATACAATAAGCTTGGGCATTTGTCAACATAACTCCATCGAAACATTAGTCGATTTGTGTCCGCATCGTAAAGTTATTCTCGATTGAAAATGTCAGTTTACCAAAATCTCAAATTCTCGTCATTTGCGGGAGGTTTTAATTTTCTGCTTCAATATGAAGAAATCTACGGCTGAGGCTCATCGAATGCTCTCAAATACTTATGGCGAGACCGCTATTAGTGAAAGAACGTGTCGTGAGTGATTTCAACGCTTCAAGAACGGTGATTTTGACATCGAAGACCGGCATGGCGGTGGATGAGAGAAGGTTTTCAAAGATGCAAAATTGGAGGCATTACTTCATGAAGATTCATATCAAACGCAAGAAGAATTGGCAGGATCATTGACTCAACCAACAAGCCATTTCAAAACGCCTGAAAGCCACGGGAATGATTCAGAAACAAGGAAATTGGGTGCCGTACGACTTGAAGCCGAGAGATGTTGAACGGCGTTTTTTTGCTTGTGAACTGGTTTTGTGACTGGAGACGAAAAATGGGTTCATTACGATAACCCTAAGCGCAGAAAATCATGGAGACTCCCGGCCATGCTTCTACGTCGACGTCCAAATCGAATATTCACAGTTCAAAGGTCATGCTTTGTATTTGGTGAGACCAGCTCGGCGTAGTGTATTATGAGCTGCTAAAACCGTCTGAAACAATCACAGGCGATCTGTATCGAAAGTAATTAATGCGTTTAAGCCGAGCATTGAAAGACAAAGTGCATTGTCGCAAAGTCGGTCAAAACATACTTGGAAACGTTAAAATGGAAAGTCGTACCCCATCCGCCGTATTCTCCAGACATTGCTCCCTCTGACTATCACTTGTTTCGATCAATGGCACACGGCTTGGCTGACCAGCACTTTTGTTCTTATGAAGAAGTCAAAAATTGGATCGATACGTGGATCGCCTCAAAAGATGAGCAGTTTTTTCGACGCGGGATTCGTACGCTGCCCGAAAGATGGGAGAAAGTAGTGGCCAGTGATGAACAATATTTTGAATCGTAAATGTATAACCAGTTTTTTACAATAAAGCCTCAAATGTCGAAAAAAAAACGGCTGAAGCAAAATTGTACATCTAATAGAATACCTTATTTTTGATTACAGAATCTAATAGCTGGTGTCAAGAGCTTTTCAAAACACTAAATAAAGTTATTTTTCTTTAAGTACTTTTCGAGTTATGAGGCTTGAAAGTTACAGCATACTGTAGCTTTCAAGCCTCATAACTTAGAAAGTACTTAACAAAAAATAACTTCCTTATAGTATTTTGAAAAGTTCTCGAAATCCACTATAATAAAATAGCAGTTTCTACCTAAAAATTTGAAAATGATTTTAATAATTTTCGAAATAATAAAGAGTATCGGTACTTCCCTAACACCCTATCTTTTTTTGCATTTTCTTGTAGTCGATCTTGAGAACTTTTCAAAACACTATAAGGAAGTTATTTTTTATTAAGTACTTTCCGAGTTGTGAGGTTTGAAAGCTACAGTATGCTGTAACTTTCAAACTGTAACTTTGTAAGATTACGGTGTTAAGACAATTTTAGTTCAGAAGCATGCTTCTCTATCGCATATCGATTAAGTCGCTACATCATTAAGTAATTGTGCTCTGCAGTGGGAGCATTGCTTACGTTACTGTTCGCGACAGCGTTCGGCTGTTTTATCTTTATCGATAGATTCAAATTGTTTAATCGTTCAGTAACATTGAAGTCACGAAAAATAAATCCAGCTTCCAGCTGGCTAAAAGCCAGCTCAGTTTATTAATATTATACAGTCCACTGCATGAACGGCATAGCCGAATATACATTAAAACAACATCTAGGAAACACGTGCTTAGCACCGGCTTTTACTAAAAGACACTAACATACGGAAAATGCAATAAATAGTTCTATACGTACAAATGAAACTTTAAGACATTTTGATATAAATACTTTTACATGTAGAGTAATGCAGAAGTTCATAGACAGTGATGTATTTGCGAAACTAAAGGAACATATTAATGATCAATGATTTTTTATTAATCAGAAATAATTTGTTGCGTGGTACTATTATGTTATATTCGGAGGTAAGATTGACGCATTATATTAAAACAAAACAATTAAGTGAAAGACACAAATATAATAAACTTATATTATTTAAAGGTCAGTAAAACATATTTATACAAACAGGATATTGTTGTGCCCCGGAAGGCACATTAGTAAAATATATTATTTTTTTGGGATCGTGTGTCTCCCAAGGAGTTCGAATTCGAGGGAAGGCCGTGTGGACGATGATAGAGATGATTGAAACTTGTGTTACCCAACGTTAATATATGTATATATTTGTATTGCCCCTGGTTACACTTGCTGAATGTATTGCCTCTGCACGTGTTGTACAATGTATCTGCTTCACACTCGTCGGGCGACACGATAGCTTGGGCTCGGCGCGTTATCACCGGCTCACGTTACGGCTCGACGTGTACTCACGCACGGCACGTAACGTTCCGATCAGCTGCTTGATTAACTCTCTGATTAGCTTTCCGCGTTGATCGTTCCTTATATTGACAAATTTGTCAGTAAGGCTCGACCAATCGTATTGTTTTTGCAAAGTTGCAGATCTCACGATCGCGGGCGACGACGCAGCGTTTGCTGACGTAGTGAGTCTTTCGAACCGGACGTTCGAAAGACTATCCGCGTCTTCCGTTTTAATCGCGCATCGGAAATTCGAAATCCGATGCGAGTATGCATAGCACACGAAATCGCGCTTGATTTCGTGTTGCTAAGCGGGTTGTTACCGATAACAACAATATTTTTATTTACCCCTTCCATCACATTTGCATTAAATTTATATTAATTTATACTTTTTAGTTTATTTTATTATACATATTGTGTGCTATATGTATAACGATAAATAATATAGCATGCACACTATTTAAATATATAGGTTAATGATATTAAGATGAACTAATAAAAGTTCTCGATTTTCCTTTTGTATTGCAATATCGTTTAATTAAAATTATAATCTTAACCTTTAAAATATTAGAATTACCTACTGAAAAATAATAATAAAACGAAATCAATGTCGAATCAATTAATATACAGGATGACCCGAAATTTAAGCTTATGCTCTTGTGAGTTGATAGAGCAAGTCAAACTGAGAAGGAAAGTTCTTTACCATTTTTTAAAACTCTCAATAGTTACCGAGATAAAAATTAGTTAAACTCGGCGAATGAGCGCGTACTTTCCTTACCTACCGCTGTTCGCTCGTAGCCATTTCTACTTTATTCCCTCCTCGCCGAGCCGCCTGTTCCTGCTCAGCGGCAGCCAGGCGGTCCCCGCGCGCGGTAGTTGCTACTTTATTCCCTCCTCGCCGCGCTGCCTGCTCCTGGCTCGAAGACCGTTAAGCGGTCCCGCGCGCGGTAGGTAGGGAAAGTACGCGCTCATTCGCCGAGTTTAATTAATTTTTATCTCTGTAACTATTGCGAATTTTGAAAAATGATAAAGAACTTTTCTTCTCAGTTTGACTTGCTTTATCAACCCACGCGAATAGGCTTAAATTTCGGATCACCCGGTATATACCATTTCTCACTGGGTATTCCTATTTCTTATAAAACAAATTTTGTATTCATTTCTCTCTCTCTCTCTATATATATATGTATATATATATAAGTTAACATTTAATTAATTTATTATATTATAATCGGAGATATTCGACCGTTAATGTAATACATACAAATTGAAATGAGAATGCTTTGTACGGTCAAGCTGAATCTTAGTGCTTTTTATAAATTTTTATTTGTGTGATTTTTATATACCTTTTTTCAAATTCAACCGAATACGCGCCGAATTACTTTTCCGGTCATAACGCAGCTATAAGTTGAACATGAACAGATAATAACACATTTATTAAATTAGAAATAATTTAATAATTAGCGATGCTAACTTGCATCTTGATGTTAGATCCCTTATCCCCCCTGAAAAAAATGTAAAGAATTTATTGCGAAAAATATCACCTCAGCCAGGGTTCGAACCTGGAACATTTTTTTTTTTCTTTGACATGGGGAAATCCATCATGGATATCCCCCCCTCTCGTGGAAGAGGGGAGGGTTATGCCGGACTCCTACCGGCTAAAACCCCATGGTGGTCCTCCTGACTG
>QKQZ01013741.1:0-13675 GCA_003595255.1 Solenopsis fugax
AAAGATATTTCCATTTTTACGAATTACCCCACCTAACGAATAGCCCTGGTCTCCCCTATCTAGTTTAGAGGATTGGATGTCTAGGTGTACAATAATCCAAAACTTGTGAAGTATCTAAACTAAAACAGAAAATCTAAAATGCTTGTCCTAAATGTATAGTTTATAACTACAAAAAAAGGAAAAAAAAATTATTTTAGCAAATATATAATGTATCTTAAAAAAATTTTAAGAACATTAAAATATAAACTCTAACCTAGTTGTGTAATATTTTTTAAACATTTTTATATTTAAAATAACCTTATTCTTTAACTATACATATTTTTAAGATTACAATTAAATTTTAATATTATAATAAAATGCATATTTAAGATTAGGTAATACTGAAGGAGACGGTCTTACTCACCGATTTAGCTCAAAATTTATAATCTTGTTTATTTTGATACGTACAACAAGAAAATGAACGAATAAATCGTCGCTCTCAAGCAGGTAAAAAGTTATAAAGTGTTAAAGAACTTTTTTTTTTCCTCTCCGGTTGGAGAGTTTATGCCTTCAGCCAGATCCTTCGGCTATATGGCACAAGTGTTAAAGAACGACACTTGTGAGGTTAGGAAATCTGTCACACCGTCGGTGTAGAGGGACCATGAAGTAGGATAAGTGGGATAAGGAGACCGAACTTCATGCTCAGAGAGTAGCAAAAGTGGACCCGAATTTCGTCGTAAAAATGAGTTCGGTTTTTGGTCACTCGCGTCGCATAAAACGTTAATTCTCCCTTTCTATTGATTCTGTATTTCTATTGGTTTTCTATGTTACATAAAGAACCAATAGAAATAGGAGAATTAACGTTTCATGCGACGCGAGTGACAAAAAACCGAACTCATTTTTACGACGGAATTCGGGTCCACTTTTTCACTCAAAGTTCCGTCTCCTTATCCTACTTCATGAGAGGGACATTAAGAACGTGTAAATGAGGCCTGTTCTTACGTGAAGGNTTTAGCTGAACTGACTGCACTAGTTCAGAGTTTATCTTTCTTGTTAGGCCTGTTCTTTTTAGCTGAACTGACTGCATTAGTTCACAGTTTATCTTCTTCCCTTCACGAAAGAACAAGAAAGATAAACTCTGAACTAGTGCAGTCAGTTCAGCTAAAAAGAACAGGCCTGTTCTTACGTGAAGGGAAGAAGATAAACTGTGAACTAGTGCAGTCAGTTCAGCTAAAAAGAACAGTCCTACGTTCTCAATGTCCCTCTACACCGACGGTGTGACAGATTTCCTAACCTCACAAGTGTCGTTCTTGAACACTTTATAACTTTTTATCTGCTTGAGAGCGACGATTTAGTCTTTCATATTCTTGTTGTACGTATCAAAATAAACAAGATTATAAATTTTGAGCTAAATCGGTGAGTAAGACCGTCTCCTTCAGTATTACTTAAGATTAATAACCTCTTTGTATCTAGATGTAAAGATATTACACTATCCTTATCCTACTTCATGGTCCCTCTACACTGCTCTACACCGACGGTGTGACAGATTTCCTCATTTACACGTTCTCAATTTCACATGAAAAGTGAAAAATTTCTTATTAATTTCAGTGGTAAAATTTCCACTTTTCCCTAGGGTGGAAACGTGAAAAGTGAAAATTTTATCATTGAAGTTAATGGAGAAATTTTTCACTTTTCATGTTTCCCACTTGGGAAATGGGAAAAAGTTTCATGATCGACTCCCAGAGTACCATTACGTACATACATTTGCAAAAGTCGTCGTTTACCACTTAAAAACATTTTAGCGCGTTAGGGCCTGCGCACAATAGAGAAATATTAGATATTAGGAATAAGAATTAAAATTTTAGGATCAGTTTCCTCAATGAATACTATAGATAAATAATAAGTTGTGTTGTATCTTGTACGGCATATTTATGTCTTACGTTTTATTCGTATCCATTGTACGTTACATTTAATATTCATTGGGAAAATTGATACTAAAATTTTAATTCTTATTCCTAATATTTTATATTCCTCTATTGTGCGCAAGCCCTTAGGTTAAAGTGTAAACATAAAAAGTCTGTTCTTTTTGTCTGAACTTTCTGCACATTCATCTTTCCTCTTTTTCCTTTCACGTTTAAAGAAAAAGAGAAAAGATGAACCGTATCACCACCATATGATTTTAGCACAGACTGCATGGACTTTAAGCCTAATGCACAATGAAAAGCACAGGCAATAGGAATAGGGAACAAGAAGGTTCGATCATGAAACTTTTTCCCTAGGGTGGAAACGTGAAAAGTGGAAATTTTACCTTGAAGTTAATGGAGAAATTTTTCACTTTTCATGTTCCCCCTTAGGAAAAAATTTCATGATCGCCCCCCTGAACTGTCATAAAGCCAGTCCAGCTAAAAAGAACAAACCTATTATTTGAAGCTTCGAGCTTCCATCACTTGAGGTCTCTAAAATCAATTTGGAGTTTAGCTGGTCACTTCTGTTAAATCATGCCTCGAAGAAATATGTGTGGAAGGAACGACTGCTAAGCGTTTTCGGGTTTTGTCACTTTATACTTGATTTTTTTTAGTTTTAAGTGAAAATTCATGTCAACACGTAAATATAAGTAAATATTTTATATTCTATCGCGATCTTTATCAATGATTCGAATACCCTATTGACGAGGCAGACAGTTTCCTGCACGCTTACGCAAGAGAATTTGTTTTTGTAAATTAGTGGGATATTCCAATCGCTCAAGTATGACGGATAATGTCAAGCAAACAAAAAATGAAACGGAGGATCAAGAATTAAACGATTTATTGGATAGTGAGTGTATTTTATTTGGAAAACTGATCAAAATCAACCTCACTGAAATCTATATCGCAAGTTTGATTTTATAGTTAATATAATAAAAAAATATAAGGAAAATATTCGCAGTTATATAACAAATTATTCTGTACTTTTTAATAAACCTAATTTAAATAAATAATATTTAAAATAATCCTAATTAAATAACTTTTTTAACTAAACCATCTAACTTTTTCACTCTTAAATAATTTTAAATTAATATTTTTCACATTAAAGACATGTGTAGGGTTGGAAACGCTATCTTTTAAAATAACGCGTTACTTCTTATGAAAAGTAACTTGTTACTCTTTACTGAGTAACTTCCAATACATTGTAACATGCTTTAAATAGTAAATACATTTACGAATATATTTGTACATTGAAAAGGTACAAATATCATTGTATTTTAAATCTCAAAATTAAATGCAAGTTTTTATCAATATTTAAAAAAAGGGATTTTAAATTCTTATGTAGTAATAAGTATAGTCTTGAAAGAATTCTGCACGATTTGAAAAAAAGTTATCGGTCAATTTGTTTGATTTTTCATCAGGGATGCTGAACCCATAACATATTAAAAAAATTTACTGATAACATTTTTTTCTTTTTCATTCAAATCTTGCAGAGTTCTTTGACATGGAAAAATGAGACAAAACCTATTCATTGCATGATAGAAAAACATTCCATGTACATTCAAGAATATGGCTATCAGTATCACTGAATTTTATTTCAATTGTGATTTGTAATTGCCCAAGGAGAACTAAAAGAATATTTTAGTCATGATTTGATCAAAAAATGATATAAATTTGATCAATTTGACATCAAATTGACATTATTTTGACTTTTCTGTTCTCCTTGGGTATGAATAATTGTGATTGATTAGGAGATTAATCAAATATCATTAATCTATACAAAAAATCAATTTTAAACTAATGAATAATCATATATTGAGAAACATTTATCAATTGATCATTACACAGTATTTTAATTTTGTAAAATTTATTGCTATTTGATTTCTGAATGAATATTCCTATTCAATCCAAACTCTAATACACCATCAATCTGCGATCTATTGAATAGATAATAGGAAACTAAAGTAATGATAAAAGTAATGGCTGTGAATTCATTATCGTTACTGTAAAAATATAACAACGTTAATGTTACCATTACAGATAGAAAAAAATAACACTTGTTACTGTAAAAAAATAACGAAAACGGTAACGCCGTTACAAGTAACGCGTTATTTTCCAACCTTGATATTTACTACCATTATGTTTGATTCTGAACTATTAATGTCTTAAAACTTGGTAATACTGTTATTCTAACTCAAGCGATTGTAGCTTTAATCCTCCTTAAAAAGATAATGACATTACAAAATTGTATTTTCTAATTGGACCCGAATATGTTCTAAAAATAAATAAATAAATCTTTAAATTGTGCCAATTAGAAGATTATATATATATATATATATATATATATATGTGTGTGTGTATGTATGTATGTATGTATGTATGTATTCTTTTTTCTTGAAAAATAACTGTTGTGAAACTACTTTTAAATTGTTGTCTCTCAGGTGCCCTACAAGATTTCGATAAAGTATCTATATCAAATATTGAAAAAGCTGATGGAATAGGTACAACGGATTCACGGAAACAAACGGATAAACATGAAACTTCAGAAGATAAATGGACGGAGGATTTTTTCAAACAAACAGCAGATCAGTTTGAAAGAAACTTACAAAATTTATTGCAGAATGGTGAGACCAGATAAAAAATGTGCTATCAATGTGGCAGAATGCATACACAGAAAAAAGAACATTTTTGTTTTAAGATTTCATTATTTTCGAAATGTTTAACCTTTAAACACACTGATCCAGAGAATTACGTTAACACATTTTCTAGTCTGGGAGACCTCAACTTTGAGAAGCTTAACTTTGATTTCAATCAATATTTTTCAACAATTTTTTTAAAATGAAAATTTAGAATCTCTATGATTGCACTATCGGCATTGCCGAAAAACAATTTATTGTGAAGTTATAAAGAAAAAATCATTAAGGCTCCTCTCTACTCGCTGCGGCCATATTGAAGTCGTGACGTCAGAAGCGTGAAATTGCGTGAAATAATTTTGTCCGATGTGCCATTTCTAAATAAAGACAATTTGGATAAAACAGACTAATCAGATGGCTTTAAAACACTTGTAAAAATGGGTAAAGACTATTCTTTTTCCCCCTAATAGTCAATAAATAGTCGTAAAAAGCACGTAAAGTGAAGCCTATTCAGACAGGAAAACACACGGATAGCTATTGAAAGGAGTGAAAAATGTGCTTTTATGTATAAAATTTAAAGAAACTTTACTTGCGATCCATTTTTACGAATTTGATAAATATGAGACGAGTCACATTTTCACAATAAAAGGCATAATAACGAAATGACATGTACGACAAAATTTCATCGTCAATCTGTCATGTTCCACGCCTATTAGTTCTAATTTTGTCCGCGACGGAATGTCGCTACCGTCAACGTGGAGTTCTCGGTTGAGGCGCCAGGAGCCTTAAGCAGAAATGAAAAATTGTTCAAAATCTACTTTAAAAAAAATTATTTCTTAGCAAAAAAATCTTTTAAGGACTTTACAATACGGCGTTTTAAAACTAAAGAGTTATACTTTTAAAAAAATTATGGTATTGTCATTCCTTTTAAAAATTATAATTATGTAACAAGGAAAATATAAGGTATTTTTAATTAACTCAAGGTGTCGAAAATTGAGAATTGATGTGTTTTATGATATATTTTACACGCGCGATATATGCATACCACAATAATTTCGCTTAGGAACCTCGACAATACAACGCAATTTTCTGCGAGGTTGAATTTCAACGAGAAATTGTGCATCTTTCAATGCAAAAACTCGTCCGCTTTGCTCATGCCCCGCACAGAAACCCCCTTTTTCACAATACTATATAGTATTCTAATTTTAGACAGTATATGCGAGTAACATACGCGAACGTGTTTTGTCCGGGAAATTTTTATATAAGATTACTCACAAAAAAGTTACACTCACACACAATGGGGGCCTCATTGACCCCAACAAAACTTTGCTGCCGCATCCTTCGAATTCTAGTTGACCAATAATGTTGATCAACCATATCAATCAACTATATCAATATGAAAGGGGAGTTTTCAAACTTTTTCAATCCTATGGTCCAAACTTTCTATCTTATTCCGTCTTCACATAACAAGCGTTCAAAATTTCATAGGGGGTCTCTCAGACCCAGTGTGTTTAAGAGTTAATATTGAGACAAGATCATATAATATTAATAGGATTGGGAACCTTAAAAAAATAACGTGCTACTATTACCGTTACTTTTTGTTACTATTAAAAGTATAATGATTCATTATTTTTCATTACTTTTTTGTAATATTATAATGAGTCATTAGATTTTAAACATTATTTAATAATCAATGTTAATTGTAATAATAAATATTAAAACTTTAAACTCTCTAAGCTGTTCTGTTCCCTACAGCAAAATTTTTTTTTATATTAATTTTATCTAATAATTTTCTAATTTATTTTTTGTATAATCATTTATACCAGATTTTAGATTAAACATTTTTTTAAACATTAATGCCATTAAATAATAATAAGTCACATTGAACTGACGAAATTAAAGGTTAGCAGGCCTATGTAAGTCACAGTAGCTCTTAATGCTGAATAATCATTTTTAATTTTTACAATCTCCAACTTATTCAAACTGCGTGCCGCATATTCGTCGGACTAGAAACACATCCATAAAACCGAAATACATAATATTAATCCTTTAGAAACATCTGTTTAAGATCCCCCTCCCCGCAAATTCTTTACAGTTTTTGCGGGGAAGGAGGAATCAGTATCACTAGCGACATTGTGTAACACAATGTACAACCCAGTGCTTTTCAATTATAACACAGATAGACACAATCATACACAGCTGAAATGCTGTGTAGCTGTTTTATGTCACTTCATAGATACCAAATTTTTATATTTGGTATTATTGGAACGGATGTCGTTTTTCCTAACAAACATTCTTAATCTCAGTTTCTGTGTGATTTTGGAAACGATGTCAAATGATCGATATTTATCCATGGGAGGTCGAATACGTCTAGCTTTGACAGAAGCAGTGTTTCAACTGTAAGTCGACACTGTATAACACTGTGTCACATAGTGTATGATTGTGTTATACATATCCGTTACTACATCCACAGTCATGAAGTCGGAATACATAATATTAATGCTTTAGAAGTTTCTATAAGATCCCTCCTCCCCGCAAAAACTAAAGAATTTTATTGAGAAAAAATATCTCATCCAGGGTTTGAATTTGGATCTCCCGGCATTCCATGCGGGCATCCTACCAATTCGACTACTGAAGCATATACATGTAGGACGCCCGCACGGAATGCCGGAAGATCCAAGTTCGAACCCTGGGTGAGATATTTTTTCTCAATAAAATTCTTTAGTTTTTGCAGGGAGAGGGATCTTCTAAAAACTTCTAAAACATTAATATTATGTATTCTGGCTTTATAATTGTGGGTATAGTAACAGAACACAATCATACACTGTGGGACACAGTGTTATACAGTGTCGACTTACAGTTGAAACACTGCTTCTGTCAAAGCTAGACGTAATCGACCTCCCATGGATAAATATCGATCATTTAACACCGTTTTAAAAATCACGCAGAAACTGAGATTAAGAATGTTCGCTAGGAAAAACGGCATCCGCTCCAGTGCTACCAAATATAAAAATCTAGTATCTATGAAGTGATATAAAACAGTTACACAGCATTTCAGCTGTGTATGATTGTGTCGACTTATGTTATAGTTGGAAAATACTAGGTTGTATTACAAAATATCGTTTGTGTACGAGGCTGGAAAGCACCCTGTGTTTTAAGTCCGACGAATATGCAGTGTGCGGTTTGAATAAATTGGAGATTGTAAAAATTAAAAAATATTATTCAGCACTAAGAACTACTGTGACTAGCATAGGACTGCTAACCTTATGATTAATGTCATAATTAAGAATGCACTTCAATACCAGTGATTATCAGTATACAGCTCAAGATGAAATACTGTATTGAAATATTTTTGTCCAATCACGCGATTAGCGTGCGATCTATTAAATAGGAATATATAAAAATAATAGAACACTAAAGTAATAAAAGTAACGATTCGTTACTGTTACTGTAAAAAAGTAACGACGTTACTGTTATAGACAGAAAAAGTAACGATTGTTACCGAAAAAAAGTAACGAAAACGGCGTTATTTCCCAATCCTGAACATTAAACAGATATCACTTTTTTACATAAAGAAATTTTGTATAATTTTATCAAGAAAAATATATTCTTATTCTGTTGATAATAATAATTTTCATGAAAAGGAATAAATATCAGATAGAAAATAGTAACATCTATCAAGAATTAGATTTTTTAAATACTATTATTATTATCAAAATCGATCATATATTTATGAAACAATAATTGTTAAATAGAATACATTTGTTTTAATTTGATACTAATATTTTTTCTGTGTATTATTGTAATAATTTATTATTAGGAGATAGTGAGCTGGAGGCTGCTTTACAGAAGCTTGGACAAATGTCGGCCAGTGATGCAGCGGATGAAAAAGATATGAACGCGGATTTTCAATCGGCCATTTCGCAAGTTTTAAAGGACTTGACTACAAATTCCGAAAACTTACAGGTAACAGTATCTTATCTCTGTAATACTGTACATCCTGTGCATTGATATTTTTATTAAAAGGTAGAAAAATTAATAAAATTTTTATTAAATTTTGATGAACTTGATGTTTAATTAGATTTAATAAAATTTCAATATGTAAAGAAATTTAATTATTTAATTACGAGGGCTGCCCAAAAAGTAATGCCCCACATATTTTTTCTCAAAAACTATTTATTCTACAAAAATGAAATTTACACATATGAAAGAATGATGTTTTATCTACTCACTCTATTTTTCCACATAATCTCCTTCAAGTTCTACTGCATTCCTCCAGCGATTCACTAGGGTGTGTATGTCCTGTCGGTACCAGTCCTCGCTCTGGTTACGGTGCCAGGTTTTCACTGCGCTAATCACCTCTTCGTCGTCTTCAAAATGTTTTCCACGAATGCTATCCTTTAGTGGTCCGAACAAGTGGAAGTCTGAGTAAAGCAGTGAAAACCTGGTTCTGTAACCAGAGCGAGGACTGGTACTGACAGGACATACACGCCCTAGTGAATCGCTGGAGGAATGCAGTAGAACTTGAAGGAGATTATGTGGAAAAATAGAGTGAGTAGATAAAACATCATTCTTTCATATGTGTAAATTTCATTTTTGTAGAATAGTTTTTCAGAAAAAAAATGTAGGGCATTACTTTTTGGGCAGCCCTCGTACATTATTTTCACGCTTAGTGAAAAATTCAATAAAAGTGTAATAAAATTTTAATGAAAAATAATTAACTTCCAATTGTATATGAGTCTGTGGCCTATGGTATCCAATACAAATACATGTAAGAATCTCTTTAATATCGCGATGGTGAAAAATCAGTAGTCAACGGAAAAATAAAGGAGCTGGCTGGATTTGAACTCGGGACCTCTCGTTCCGAAGACTAGTACTCTTCCAATTAAACCATGACTCCACTGTTTCCCTAATGTTTTCCGTTCGCATATCAACAACTCTTACGATCCTTCTCTCCTGAGAAGCTTACATAAGTAATACAAAGTACATCTAGTTATTGTAAAATCGGCATTTCTACCTGTCTGGCTATCCTTTCTAAAAAATTAATTGATGATAGAAGGGATTCCAGAACCGAAAGAGCAAGATAGTACTGAATGTGAACATGTAAACTCTCACACGGACATGCCAAACCAATGTGTGACTTTTCTATAAATAATAATTTTCAAGACAAAGTGTGCAATAGGGCAAATGAGAGAGTTGGCGCGATAGGTAGTGTGCAGCAGATTTTCAAATTAAATTTTCAGATCAATTTATTAACCATGAACGTTTCTGCTCTTTTTTGAGCCATCCTCAACATACATACTCAAATTCAAATTGCGTTTCCACGACGAGAGGCGACACAAGCATCTCCACGTCTCTTCTTCATGTCACATTGACATAGGATTTGTCAATTCCGTGACAACGAAACACCGAACTTTGGCTCTCGCCAAGGAGCGCAAATACAATATTTCTATGCTAATGTGACATGAAGAACAGACGTGGAGATGCTTGTGTCGCCTCTCGTCGTGGAGACGCAATTTGAATTTGAGTATGTATGTTGAGGATGGCTCAAAAAAGAGCAGAAATGTTCATAGTTAATAAATTGATCTGAAAATTTAATTTGAAAATCTGCTGCGCACTACCTACTGCACTCTCTCATTTGATCTATTGCACACTTCGTCTTGAAAATTTCGAGAGGTCAATCTACTTCATTTAAATAACAATTTTGTATTTATAAAAAATCTTTATTAAAATAACTATGAAATCTTCTACTACAATGTTGATTCATGTTTCATCAATTTTTTCAGTTTTTTTTTTTAAATATTTTAAGGTAGGAAAAACAGCGTCAGATTGTACACTAATAACATCCGACATATACACTAATTAATAAGGTACCAAAAAATGTATACAGTCAGAGAGTTAATACTGTTTGATGAAAAAGTAAAAAAAAATTATTGAAGTTGTAATAAATTTTTGATAAAATTGCAACGAAAAATCAGCAGACTTTGTAACGATGAATTAATGACATTTTATTGAAACTAATCAATTTCTGATGAAATCACTAGTTAAAATAAACATAAAATTCAACTAAATGTTATCGAAATTTATTAAAATTTCATAAAAATTCCATCCTGGGTAATTCTGTAGCAATAATATTCGTCTACATTGATTTCACTTTGCGCAATTTGACATGTTTCGAAAATTGTAGAAATAATCAACGATAATAAATAAATAATATTATCTAATATTCGTTCGTCTTCCTAATAGAATCATATTGTGATGAAAATAGATGAAATACATTTTAGAATGAAGCGGACGTGGCGGCTATGCTCGGGCAAACGTCTCTCGACGGCGATACTAGCGATATATTGCCATTTATGCAGGGAATGATGGAGCATCTTTTATCGAAAGAAATTCTTTATCCATCATTGAAGGAACTATCAGATAAATATCCAGCGTGGCTAGAGGAGCACAAGGCGACTCTGAACGACTCTGATTTACAGAGATATACGAAACAATCAGAGTTAATGCAAAAGGTACGTCAATGATGAATCAATTGACTCATGCTAGAGCTTAACAAGTAACACGTCTATATCTGTTAAAAATGTGTAATATTATTGCTGGTATTATTACATTTTGTATCATTTCTTCTTTTTATATTTATTTATTTTGTATTTGCTATTATTTATTTACACTTTTTATTTTACTATCTCTTCATTTTTTTTCTTTAATTAACAATTTTTTATTTGTTTATTTGTGTACACCCACGGTAATTGATTCTGTCCCTCGGAAAATTTGACAGACTGAGAAGTCATCATCTTTCTACATACTCGCAGTTCACGATTAACGTAACATCAGAGCTTAGCCTTATTCGCCTTTATGTCAAATGCGGTCGTAAGCGGCTGACGTTACGTTAATCACGAACTGCGAGTATGTAGAAAGATGGTGACTTCTCAATCTGTCAAATTTTCCGAAGGACAGAATCAATTATCATGGGTATACATAGTGTTCGGCAATAGGTGGGAGAAAATTTAAAAAATAATTTTAGAAGATAAAATAAAACGAAAAGCGAGAATAACAAAATTACGATTAAGACTACGCTTTTTAATTTTAAATTTTCATGCGCTGGAGACACTTTTCGCATAACTATTTACACTTATAATTAAAAGAACAGAGTTTTAATTTTGCACAATTTTATTATTCTTGATCTTATCATCTAGAACTCTTAAGAATTACCTTGTATATGCAAGGTGAATCATATAGCGATGTCGGTTGAGGCGTACCGATTGCACATTTCAAGTGTCGGTGCAATTTTTGTGTTCGGCTGGTTAAATAGTGCAGTCCCTCACCGGTGTCGCGTGTTCGGCTGGGCTCGGTACACCGCACAAGTGCATATTGAGTGTACACAAAGTGGCTCTGACAAAATAGTCGGAGCCAGTTGGTGTAATCGGTAACGTCGATAATTCGGGTAAAACTGATATCGTCTCGTGTTCGGCTGACGAATATACACTGCTGCGGTGGAACTCGAAATATTCAGTACAACATCGCATGGGTATGTGCACTGCACACACTTGCACCAGTTCTACATAGGTGGCACATCTGTGCGCCCCAGCCGAAATCGCTATTAATTGCTGTGTCAACGTTTTATAATAAGAGATGACTTACTGCACTGTAACATTTACTCTAGCTATGTTCGGAAAATCTGTAGTTTACGTAATGTGAACTATAAAGTTTCAGTACTGGCAGTGTATATTGGAACGCAGCTTCTGTGTAAATGTATACATGTACACACATGCATGGTGAATCTTACAGTTGCAGTCGGTAAGTCATCTCTTATGGTAAAACGTTAACACAGGAATTAATAGCGATTTCGGCAGGGGCGATGGTTATCTGGATCCTGAAATGTGCAATCGGTGTGCTCCAGCCGAAATTTAATTATAAGATTCACTCTGTATACCATGTGTGTGTATGCATGCGTGCGTGCGTGTATTTGTATATACACAGGGTGAACAATTTCAAATATAATGGGTCGAATATCTCTGAAAATATGAAAGATACGGAAAAATGTTTCAGATAAAAGTTGTACGGTCTGAAGGGGCGCAAATATTGGTAGAATTAATTTTCCAAAAAAATCAATTTTTTATGATCAAGATTATGTGAACGATATCGCCACTTTTTTAAATGGAATTATATGATTTTTTTACATAATATAATTCTCCTAATTATTCCGCATACAAAAGTATTAAGGTAAAGCAATCAAACAATTAATAGTTTACGAGAAATTTTATACTTTATATTGGCACATTTTGACGTGTTTTCTGCATAATTGAACGACTAAACGCCTAAGGCAATTGAAGGTCAAGAGAGGTGAACAGAACTTAGAAAAAGAAATAAAAACTTTATTAATAAATCTTTAAGGAAGAAAGACAATAATTTCAAAAGGAAATAGTCGTTGAATTATGCAGAAAACACATCAAAATGTGCCAGTATAAAGTATAAAATATCTCGTAAACTATTAATTTTTCAATTGCTTTACCTTAATATTTTTATATGCGGAATAATTAGGAGAATTATATTATATGTAAAAAAATCATATAATTCCAAAAATTGGAGATATTTGACCGTTAATGTAATATATACAAATTGAAATGAGAACGCCTTGTACGGTCAAGCTGGATCTTAGTGCTTTTTATAAATTTTACTTGTGTGATTTTTATATACCTTTTTTCATATAATTCCGTTAAAAAAGTGGCGATACTGTTCACATAACCTTAAAAAAATTTATTATTTTTGGAAAATTAATTTTAACAATATTTGCGCCTTTTCAGACCGTACAATTTTTATCTGAAACATTTTTTCGTATCTTTCATATTTTCAGAGATATTACGCCCATTACGTTTGAAATTATTTACCCTGTATACAGGGTGTACCAAAAAGGTCGGGACACCTAAATATGTCGGGAAATACAAGTTTTACAGAAAAGTGTTTCAGACAAAAGTTATATGGTTTAAAAATATCTATTTACTGATCCTATCAGCTTGGGTTGCGTAGCCAAGATCAGGTCAAGGTTACATTGATTTTCTTAAATGGAACACCCTATTTTTGATTCAAGAATTTAAT
>QKQZ01013743.1:0-11539 GCA_003595255.1 Solenopsis fugax
TTTCCTTACCTTCTAATCTAAACCTCCTATTTTCTTCCGTCTTTACACAATAAGCGTTCGAAGATTCATATAGGGTCTCTCTGACCCACTTACGTGTTTAAGGGTTAAAATCTATGTCTGTATGCGTTAGTAATAAAAACTATCATAAAAAAAATTCACACATATTGATAAGAAGCAGATTAATAAATTTTTCATTTCTAAATATTTGATAAAATAATTATTTTAAATTACTAGAACGTAAGTATTTAAATAATAAAAAAATTACATATCTTTAAAATATATGCACCATTGAATGTCTGAGATAAATACAATTATCAAATTTTTTTATAAGTAATAATTATATTCTTATTTGCCATTCTATTTTGTTTTTGACAGAAATTCCAAAATTGTTTGAAGAAGCTCGATTTTGTCGATAATACATTGCTTCAAATAGGAACAGTGACAGATTATAACAAACTACGCAAGAAAACGGAATGGTTAATTTTTGGATGGTTCGTAATTGTAATGACAACGGATTTCATTTCAGCATTACAGGTGAAAGAAGAATATGATCATAATTTTGCAATAGCCATATTATGTAGCTTTATAAAGAACTATTGCTCTCATATTAACATTATTGATGATTTAATTACTGCAATTATTCTCAAGTTAGTATATTTATGTACATATATACTTATAATTACCTTTCAGCACACAATTGATACAACATAAATGCTGTGAAAATAATAATTTCAATTTTTCATCTGTTTTCATTATATTTAGGTATACAGGATTAAAATTTGATCAAGTCAATGAACATCTTCAGAACTTGATAGAAAATAATAAAGACAAAATAAAACGAGCTTGGGAAAATTCCATAATACATCCCCAGCAATGCAGATTTTCAAGAGCACTAAACAGGAAATACATAATATGGGTTGCTATGTAAGAAAACTTACATAAATTGTAGAAATTATACATTTACAAGTTCAAGCGAAATAAAATCTTATAATTAATATGTGCATTTATAGACATCTTCATTTGGAGTTACGCAAAATATCTTACGAAATAGATACAATATTAGGGAAACAAATGACTGTCAACATGGCATGCTATTTTGCTTGGATAGTGATTGATTTACGTGAAATTCTTTACACAATCCTTGTCAAAAATTATGTGAAATCTAGAATAACATTTGGTGTTCATCACGTTCTCTGGTTATCTCATAATGTTTTTAAATTCCTGCTTATTAATTATATGTGCGAAACAGTCACCATTAAGGTATTCGATTATTACACTTAATTTTAAAAAATTAAAACTTTAGCTATTAAATGGTACTTAGTTTTAAAACTAAATTAGAAACTGCTTTAATCCTCAACTGACACACTGGGTGTGGCACACCCGAGCATTTTTATGAAAATGATTGGCATTCATAAATCGTTCGCTCCTTCTCTTTCGAATATTTTGAATATATTCAACTTCTCAATTTTCGCACCTATTTAGTCTTCTTTTTGACCTTCTGGCGTATTGATTAAAAAAAAATTCAAATTTCTATGCATTAGATACTAAGATATACGCAATCGAAAATGATCGGGTAACGTACACCCATGTGTGGCAAAATATTGAATCCAATATAGTATGTCAGGATTAATTATGTTCAACATATTATATTTTCAGGCAAATGCAATAGCAGATTTATTAAATAGATTATCGTATTTCACTTGCGACGTGGAACTTCATGAAACAGTAAGATTTAAAACAAGTTTATTGTAACGTTATTTAAAAAAATAAATAACTAATATAAATAATATAAGTAATGAATAATATATAAATATAAATTAAATCAATATAAATACAAAAAATAAATGTAATATATAAATTAAAAATAAATTTTGTTAATGTAGATTTCACAATTTTCATTACAAACAGTTCATGCACCAATTAGATTCTGCGGAATCGGATTTTTTCAATTTGGCTACAAATTTCTTCACAGGGTACGTAATATTCATTGTACAATTATGTCATATAACCATATTACTGTAGTTAAATTTGACAAATAATTAAAGGAGAATCTTAAAAATTATCTTGATTTTTAGTTTATCATGTCTATTGCAACCGTTTTAGTGATAATAATACAAGCGTATACAAATAAGTAAATATTTTTATCAAGAAGAAAGAATTCAAACAAAATATGTGAAATAATATACCATACATATTATAAAATGTATCTAAAAAAATATATTACATGACATCTCCTGAGTTTCATTTTGATATACACATATTAGTATTTAGAAAGAAATATCGATTGACAAAAATTATTATTAAGAATCTTTTATGCAATATAAGGTAAATATAATAAATACACTTTTTTATTATGATTTTATACTTATATATTACAACAGCATTACATAGTTGCAAATAATTATTTAAATGACTGTTTGTAACATGGTATTATTTATTTCTTTAAAAATTCTTCACTTTAAATATTATATGGAAATCAATGTAATGTACTTTTAATGGAAATAAATTAAATTGCATATATTAAGTATATTAAATACAATTATGTTGAATTGTTTACTTCATCATGTCTGTTGCGACCGTTAGTTACAATAATAAAAGAGCACGCAAATAAATAATTTCCATCAAAATTCGACCAGGAAAAAAATTTTTCCTATATAATCATATATAATTATATTTAATTATATACCAAACATGTCAATATATATTTAAAAATATATAATTATACTATATATAAATATATATGGACATATGTTACCGGAAAAATATTTATATATAACTATATGTATAATTATATATAAAAATATATATATAAAATTATATAGGGGAGACTGGGGCTATTCAAAAAAATGGAAATATAATATCTTCGTATAGGTACATGTTAAAAATTTACTTTAAATATTATAAATGCGTTCTAATATAATGACGCTGCTAATAAAGTTTTGTTAGCGATGGCGTCATATTGAAGTCGTGGCAGTAAAAAATGTGTTTTGCGACAGTCGAAGTAATTTCTGACAGTCAACATTTCTTCAAAATTTAAGTAAGATAAATAAGATTCTTTTTGAAAACTTTGAATGTATCGTGTCCAGTTGAATTTATTTGAAACATTTCGTGTTTACTTTTTGCTGTGTAATGTCTATTTTTGTAGACCATACGCAATAATGCGCAGAGTTGACGCTAGGGCTATTCGAAACATCAAAAGTTGAATCGTCGTTCGAATAATTTTTTCTTTTATATTCGCGTTCTATGTAACAAAATACACAACTTAATACTCAATAGGTGTAATTATACGAAATACGAATAATCCCTTACTTGTTTCGAAAACGCTAAAGCAATAAAATTCTCTATTGTGTGTTTATTTTTTTTTATTGTATGCAACTTTTCTTAATAATACTATATATCCTTTTCTAAATAAAACAGAATCTTAACAATAGCTTTTTTAGATTTTTTTCATCTTAAAACACAAATTTCGGAATATTCCCGGAGTGGTTTCGAATTAGCCCGGGCTTGGGGCTATTCGAAACACTTGGCACTGATTGACATTTTTATATGTAGTTCAAAACAAGTACATTTCCGTGTTCTATCTATAATGGTATTGTGAAGAGGAAGTTTCAACCTTTCAAACCGTCCAACTTTTTTTTTAATGAATACAGGACTCAGGAGACGCAAAAGAAAAAAATCTTCCAAATAGCCCTGATCTCCCAAATATAAAAAATATTTATGTATAACTATATGTATAATTATATATAATTATATGTATATTTATTTATATAATATTATATATATTTATATATGGACATATTTCATGTATAATTGTATAGAAAAAATTTTTTCCCTGGGACAAAATTCTTAAAAATAATTTAAAATATTGAAAATCCATATGCACACGCGCGTGCAATGTGATATGTATTTAATAAAATGCATTATATAAATCTTTTTTATTTTGATGGATATATCCAAAATAATTTAGTATTAAAAAATATTAATGATTAAAGAAAGAATTAAGAACATTTTATGCAATCAAAGGTAAATAACAAATATTTTTTAATATCTTTTTTTATCGATGTCGCCTATCTATAATATAGTTCATTATTAATTACTCTCTTTACAATTACTTTTTACAGTTACTCTGAAAACATAATTTCTACTGTAATAGACAAAAGAATTTCATAATTGCATATACTTAAAATAAAATTTCTCTTGATTAATAAAACTTTGAAATTTGTACTAACTATAACATTAAATAAAAACCAAAACAAAGAATAAAATACAAAATTTTTAAACACAATATTCGCATTTCTGTTTTGAATATATTATATATATTTCTATAAATAAATCGATATAAAAATATCTTTTATGTTAAAACAGAATTTAACATTACACCTATTTTAGTGAATTGTAGAGAACAAGCTGAAGTAGATTGATTACTTTAATACCTATAAGTGGTTTAATTGAAATTACAAAAGGCCTATGCTGTTAACTCGATCCAATTTATGCAACCAATTGCTCAACGAAAGAGCAGTTTGGAATAGAAAACGTATGTGCAATGATCAAAAATTTTCGAACGATTTTAACACCACTTCTGATGACTAGTTATGTGTTTGGCTTAAGAATTGCCAATTTATCTAGTCATTCAAGACTATGGTTTAGTATTTTGTATTTGTTGCTAGTTTGGTCATTTGTTTACTTTTTCTCAGTATTTATATTCATATTTTCTTTTTATAAGTATCCTATTGAAAAACGCATTTGCTCTTGGTTAGAAACTATAATGACTTTATCGTCAATCATATTTAATATATACTATGGTAAGGTAAGACTTATAATATACGAAATAAAATATATACAGTAATAATACAATATAGCAATTTAGTACAAACATAACAGTTATAATTTATAGTTTATTAAATTTTATATCTATGTATGCCAGTAATAAAAACTATCATAAAACTTCGTACATATTTGTACGGAATTCATTGATATTTTCCTTTCTAAATATTTGATAAAATAATTAATTTAAATTGCTAGAACGTAAGTACAGAAATAACAAACAAAATACATATCCTTGAAATATAAAGTATTCACTATTGAACATCTGAGCTGAATAAAATTATCAAATTATTTG
The DNA here is from genome assembly GCA_003595255.1 of Solenopsis fugax. NCBI lineage: Eukaryota > Metazoa > Arthropoda > Insecta > Hymenoptera > Formicidae > Solenopsis > Solenopsis fugax. The sequence goes on from QKQZ01013743.1 coordinate 5,120, forward strand.
ATAAATAATAACACAGGGCTCCGTGGTTTTCTTGTTTTAAGAAAATTTATCATTTCCTATGTATTTTTGCGCGCTGAACACAAATCCGGCAAGCAAATTGCTCCATCATGTCAGGTTTTTGAGAAAAGTAAGGTTAAAGGTGTCAAAAACATTTTTTGACATATTCGTGATTTTTTGGATAGCAAAGTAAATTTTTTTTTTCTACTTCCGCTTACGCTATCTTAAAGTGTCAACTTTTACTTTTAAAATAGATTTTTTTTTAACGCCTTACGTTTTTTTTTACCGACTTAATCTCTGTGTAGTGTGTAGTCACGCCATGACCAATATTTTACTGGTCGACGTGGTTTCCGTTGTTTGAATAAAAGTTACCATTTTCCATGTATTTTTGCGCGCTGAACACGAATCTGGTAAGCAATTTGCTCTATCACGTCAGATTTTTGAGAAACATGAGGTTAAATGTGTTGGTCGTGACGTACGTGACTACACAGAGATTAAGTCGGTAAAAGAAAAACGTATGGCGTTAGAAAAAATCTATTTTAAAGTTGACACTTTAAGATGGCGTAAGCAGAAGTAGAAAAAAAAATTTACTTTGCTAGCAAAAAATCACGAATATGTCAAAAAACGTCGTTTTTGACAGCTTTAACCACACTTTTCTCAAAAACCTGACGTGATGGAGCAATTTGCTTGCAGGATTCGTGTTCAGCGCAAAAAAGTACATAGGAAATGATAAATTTTATTCAAACAACAGAAAAGAAGTCTAAAAACGGAGCCCTGTGTAATTATTTGTTTATTTACCATTCTATTTTCTTTTTGACAGAAATTCGAAATTTGTTTGAAAAAGCTCGATTTTGTCGATGACACACTGCTTCAACTAGGAACAGTAACAAATTACAAAAAACTACGCAAGATAACGGAATGGTTGGTGTTCGGATGGTTCGTGATAGTTATATCAACGAATTTCATGTTTGCACAATTGCTGAAAGATGAATATGATCATAATTTTGCAACAGCCATGTTATTTAGCTTTATAAAAAACTATTGCTCTTATATTAACATTATCGATGATTTAACTACTGCAATTATTCTCCAGTTGGTATATTTACATTTATATACTTATAATTACCTTACAACGTACAGACATTTTTATAAATTAATAAATTATAACGCGTAAGAAACTTCGCACATTTTGGGCTATCCGCGTCCAATCATTAATCAATTTTGTAGACATTAATAGTAACATTAAAGAAAAAATAGGTTTATATCTTCAAACCCCTATCGAATATAGTTCTGACTTCTTAATGGTGTTCGATTATTTCGGTACTTCTTAATTTTATTCGTTCGATGGCTCATCATCAGAGCTATCCACAAATATTATGTTCTGCTACATTATAGACATGGTATTGTGTTTTATTAATATGCCTAGACTGTAGCCAAACTTTAAAAAATATTTAGTATATACAGGATGTCCCATTTTAACATTTGTATCGAAATATCTCGTAAAGTAAAAAAGGTAAAAAAGGGAAAATGTTTTTATTTAAAATGTTTAATGTTAAAAGTTTAATTAAACAAAAGTTGTAGAGATTGAAGGGTGACATAAAAAGATAACATTGATTTGACTTGGGTGGTATCACAAGGTCAAGTCAAGGTCACATCAATGTTTTCGAATGGAACACTATTTTTAATTCCAAAATCTAATAGCTGATGTCAAAAGCTTACCAAAATACTATAAGTAAAAGTTACATTTCAGTAAGTACTTTCCGAGTTATAAAGCTTGAAAGTTACAATACCTTTTTACTTTACCCAAAATGTATCACGCGAAAGTTGCTCAGCCGGATTTATTTTTCTTGTGTTCAGAGACAGACTGGAGAATAATCTAGCCAATGAATGTAAGATCATTAACCGATCTTGCCTTTGCTGGCCGGATTACCGAATGATCTTGCCTCAGCTGACCGGATCACCGACCAATTTCGTCTTCATTGGCTAGATCATTCTCTAATCTGTCTTTCAAGCCTTATAATTCGGAAAGAACTTAATGAAATGTAACTTACTTCTAGTATTTTGGACAAATCTTGACATCTGCAGCTATTAAATTCTAGAATTAAAAACAGGTTTCATTTAGAAAAGAACGAAGTGACTTTGACCTGACTTTGGAGGCGCAACCCAAGGTGAAACTAACGTACTTTCTTAAGCCTCCCTTCAAACCCTACAACTTTTGTTTGAATTTTGCCGTATCTTTTATACTTTACGAGATATTTCGATGCGAAAGTTAAAGTGGGACACCATACATATATCAAATATTTCTTAAAGCTCGAATATAGTGTTAATAAAAGTCATGTTCATAAAACACGATACAATGTCTATATTGTAGCTAAACGTAATATTTATTCGTATTGGACAGCTCTGATAATGAACTATCGAACGAATAAAATGACGCCATTAGGAGATCAGAACTATCTTCGGCAGGGATTTGAAGATCTAACCTTATTTTTTCTTTAATGCTACCATTATTATTTACAAAATTATATACGATTGATGATGGACGCAAATAATACAAATCCCTTATAAAAATGGGCGAAGTTCTATAAAAAATCCTAAAATATTTTTAAAAATATTGATACAATATAAATGATTTAAAAATATCAATTTCAATTTTTTATCATTATTCTTTATATTTAGATATACAGGATTAAAATTTGATCAAGTCAATGAACATCTTCAGAACTTGATGAAAAATAATAAAGAAAAAATAAGACGAGCTTGGGAAAATTCCATGACGCATCCCCACCAATGCAGATCAAAAACACAAAACAGGAAATACACAGTATGGATCACTATGTAAGAAAACTTACATAAATTGAATTAACTTCAATAACATTACTTAACAAAATTTAACATTTACAAGTTCAAGTGAAATAAAATCTTATAATTAATATATGCATTTATAATTTATAGACATCTTCATTTGGAGTTACGCAAAATATCTTGTGAAATAGACACAATATTCGGAAAACAAATGACTTTCAACATGGCGTGCTATTTTGCTTGGATGACGATTGAATTGCGTGAAATTCTTTACACAATCCTTATCAATAATTACGTGAAATCTAGAATAACAGTCGCTACTGATCATTTTTTTTGGTTATCCTATGATGTGTCCAAATTCCTGCTCATTAATTATATGTGCGAAACAGTCACCATTAAGGTATTCGATCATTATCTACACTTAATTTCAAAAAATTGAAACTATAACTATTAAATGTGTGTTACTTAGTTTTTTAAAATTAAATTTGAAACTGCTTTAATTATATTCGACATATTATATTTTCAGGCAAATGCAATAGCAAATTTATTAGATAGATTTTCGTTTTTCACTTGCGATGTTGAATTTCGTGAAATAGTAAGTTTCAAAATAAGTTTATTGTAATAATATTTAAAAAAAGATAATATACGTAACATAATTATTATAAATAACAAATATTTTATAAATATAAATTAAATAAATACTATATAAATATAAAATATAAACGTAATATATGAATTAAAACTAATTTGTTAATATAGATTTCACAATTTTTATTACAAACGGTTCATGCACCTGTCAGATTCTGCGGAATCGGATTTTTTCAATTTGGCTACAAATTTATTCATAGGGTACGTTATATTCGCTATACAATTATGTCATATAACTGTAATTTAACATTTGACAAATGTTTATAAAAAAATCTTAAACGTTATCTTGACTTTTAGTTCATCATGTCTATTGCAACCGTTTTAGTGATAATAATACAAGGGTATGCAAACAATTAAATATTTTTATCGAGAAGAAAGAGAGAATTCAAATGAAATAGGTTAAATAATAATCCATATATAATACATATATATCTTAAAAAATGTATTAAATGATACCTTCTGAAATAATATACACATATTGGTATTGAAACAGAAATATTGAGTCACGAAAATTATTATTAAAAGGATTAAGAATGTTTTATGTAATAAAAATAAATAACAAATTTGCCTATCGATAATATTGTTTATTATTAATTATTCTCTTACAATTATTTTTTATAATTATTCCGATAACGTAATTTCTGCTGTAACAGATAGAAAAATTTCATAATTCCATATATATACTTATGATATTTTTATAAATTTATTACATCTAATTGTGATTAAAATTCCTCTTGATGAAAAATAATAAAGACAAAATAAGACGAGCTTGGGAAAATTTCATGACGCATCCCCACCAATGCAGATCAAAAACACAAACAGGAAATACACAGTATGGATCACTATGTAAGAAAACTTACATAAATTGAATTAACTTTAATAACATTACTAAACAAAAAACTTCGAAATTTGTACTAACTATAATACAAAACAAAAAATAAAATACAAAATTTTCAAAAACAATAGGGGAGAGTGGAGTAAATCGAACCTAGTTGCAAAAAATTTTATCTAAAAATCCATAAAAATAAAAAAGTCCGATTTGTACCAGGTGATGGTCCGATTTGGAACTACTTATTCCAAATCGGACTGGAAAAAACGTTTTTACATTTTCCTTTATAGTTCAACACAGATGAGAGATACGTCAAAATGGTCTTAAACAAAAATGAAGAGAATTAAATTATCTTTCCAACGACATCTTCAGTTTTATGATCGGACTTTATTTGCGTTTTATAGAGCTAAAAGTGTTTTACTTGTTCCAAATCAGACCACCCCCTGATACAAATCGGACTTTCTTATTTTTATGGATTTTTAGATAAAATTTTTTAATGTATTTTTGTTAGAATTGAGTAAAAACGAGAAATTTGGCGGTCAAGCATAAAAATTTTATTCAGAAAACAAATTACTGACAGTTTATATTATTAGAATTGAAATAAAAAAACTGAATTAATCTGAGTCTGATGATTCATGATATTTTACTGATTTAATGTTTCTTGGATCAAATCTGGTCGGCTGATTACCAGTACTACAACCAGTTTGCGGCGAGTCGTCTTTTTTCGATGAATTAGTTGGCTTATTCGGCTTTACTCACATGCAATACAACGTAGTATTTAGTATTAAATAAAACCGAAAATCAATAGAAAGCTAGATCCCGATGTGATAACTAAGACTCAAACGTTCATGCACGATCCCGTGGAGAATCTATGCAGCATTATGCCGTCTACACGAAAGTTGTATGCATGTACATGTGTGTGCATGTATCGCTATCCGAACACAAGAGAATTGATGATCACACCACACACGCGCGCGCACAGCGGTTCTCTGCACGAAGCTCGGAATCGTGTCCGAACAGGCTCTCGTGATAACACACATGCACTTATCGGCCTATAAGTTATCTACTGTACTGTAGGTCCGATTTGAACACCGCAAAAAAAGTGCGATTTGGACAAGGGTTCTTTAAACTTTGGAACAAATTTTACAATAAACTACAAAAGTGATCACAAAACACTTGATAATTTTGAATTCTACATTTTTTAATTATCTTAAATCAATTATCTTTCAAATTTTTAACACCTTCTAAATAATAATTTACAAGGATTTTCTTTTTATAAAAAATTTTCGAACGATGATTGAAAATACATATTCGCTTCTGTTCTGTGAATGTTATAACAGAGAACTGTCAAACTGCTGTTACATGTTCGGTGTCATATAAGGACTTTACATTATAAATGGCACACAAATCTGTTTAACCATATTCATTTAAATTAAAAAGGTCCGATTTGGAACACGGTCCGATTTACCCCACTCTCTTCTATTCGTCATTATTTCTGTTTTGAACATATTATATGTTTGTACATAAATATANTCTATTCGTCATTATTTCTGTTTTGAACATATTATATGTTTGTACATAAATATATCTGTGTAAAATATCTTTCATATTGGAATGTAGAATTCATTATCAGTTCTGTTTCAATAAATTGTAGAGAATAAACCGAGATATATTGATACTTTAATATGTATAAGTGCCTTAATTGAAATTACAAAAGACGACAGCCATTAACAATCGATCCAATTTATACGACGAACTGTTCAAAGAAAGTGCAGTTTGAAATAGAAATCGTGTGTGCAATGATCAAAAATTTTCGAACGATTTTAACGCCACTTCTTATGGCTAGTTATGTGTTTGGCTCAAGAATTGCCAATTCATCTAGTCATTCAAGACTATGGTTTAGAATCTTATATTTGTTACTAGTTTGGTCAGTTGTCTACTTCTTCACCGTAGTAATATTAACATTTTCTTTTAATAAATATCCTATCGAGAAACGCATTTGCTCTTGGTTAGAAACTCTTACGACTTTATTGTCAATTGTATTTAATATATACTACAGTAAGGTAAGACAGTTATATATAAATAGGGTAACTGCGGTATTTACGCCGCGGGGGGATTTACACCGCAGGTGTCAGAAAAAA
>QKQZ01013746.1:0-11343 GCA_003595255.1 Solenopsis fugax
CGTATATCCTAAACAAGTGGAATGTACAAGATATCAAACTAAATAAAGAATACAAGAGCTATGAGAACACAATATGCACTTGTATTTTGCTTGTATTCCATCCTTTACTATCGCTCTACATTTACATATCATGAAATAATCATTATGCCTTTTACATTTCCCGCAATAATCATTTTACGTAGATCGTAATACACGATCGCGCTACTTCTACATGACAAAATCAATTCAACTCACGATATTTTCGTTAATATTAACAATAAAGAACTGAAATCATAACACAATACTAATATAGCATAAAGGCATGTAACAGAGTTGTTGTGAACAAATAACCTTCACTCTTTCTATTTTTTCTGACACCTGCGGTGTAAATCCCCCCGCGGCGTAAATANAGGCGTAAATACCGCAGTTACCCTATATATTATTATATTTAGAGTCTAAAAGTTTCACTGTTTACAAAAAAAAATATAATCTGTATTTGTTAACATTATTGGAGGACTAAACTTCAGAAACCTGGCAATCTGTAATTTAGTTCTCTTTATCTGCAATGACTTGCAAGCAAATGACTGCTAATTATTCATTATGGAACACCTAGCTTGTATAGAGTGGTTGCTACGTGAATATATTGAATTATACATTTTCTTGAAATAATAAAGAATATTTTTGCATATATTGCTTATTCTTCCAACTTTACGTTGCATTTTTTGCAATTGCATTATCATTTCCTGTTTATTAAAGTCCAACATATTTGATTGGCTTACGGCAATAAAACTATTATAATTTAATTCATACATAAATAGCAATCACAGCATTTAAGCAACTAGTAAACCTTTATTAACACCTTCGATGTCTTTATTAGATTGGCATAACGAAGTAACGATTTCAAGTGTTTCAATATAACGTCTTGTGTTGCATTGCTAAGTTTATATTATTTATGTTACTTTTGTTTTTTAAAAGTAATGAATAAGATGACAATTAATTCAGCCAAATCGATTCCTGCATTTTTTGCTGGACAAAGTATATTTTTGACGGGTGCGACAGGATTTTTGGGTAAATCCTTTATTGAAAAGATATTACGATCTTGTCCAGATGTTCGTGAAATATTCATCTTGATACGTCCAAAGAAAGGACTGAGTGTTAACCAAAGACTCGAAAAAATATTAAACTTACCGGTAAGTTAGAAACTTTTTATAGTAACGCATTTTTTTAAAATTTTAAATATTTAAGGTGTTATATAGATTCACAAGGAAGATAAAAGGAATTTTTTGTAAATAATATTACAACGTCAAGGCTAAAAAAGTCATTTTTAACATAAAACTTTGTATAAATGGTATGTTTGTCAAAAATTAGAATATATATAAACAGGGGCGGATTTCCCATTAGGCTGGATAGGCTATAGCCTAGGGCGGCAGATTTTAGGGGGCGGCAAATTTTCAATTTTTGAATTAAAAAAAATTTACTAACATTCGATTTATATTCGAAATACATTCTGATTTTTATTAAAAGAATCATAATATAAATATGTTCGTGATCATTACTGTTAAAGAGCGTATAAAGTGCTATTTTTTCCGGCGTTTTCGGCGAAAATTATTTCCCGTTTTTCTCCTCCAATTCTCAACTGATTTTGCTGAAATTTTTTCTTTGAGTTTTTTTAATATTAAAAATTTTTTTATGTTCTTTACGTTTCTGGCTTTATATGCTCGGGGTAACATTAAATATCATAGAAAAAATGTCAACAAAATCGGCTGAGAATTGGAGAAGAAAAACTGGAAACGTGCGTGCGCGAGAGAGAATGTGCATATGCATGTGAGTTTCATTTGATTGGCGCGTGCTCGAATTCGAAAAACAATAGAGAAACAAAGAATAGGGATAGACGAGATGCTGTTGCATTAATCTACAGAAGGAGCGAGCAACTCGTGACTCGATTGTCATTGCAAACAGTGAATAAACAGCGACGAAATACATTTTTAAGAATCAGCCTTATTTTCCTCAGTACATTCAATAGCATAAATGTATGGTATTATTGTGCGAATTACGTTCCAGTAAATAGTTCCAGAAGTGTTTTAGGTATGTATAATAAATCAGAAAAAATTAAGAACATTTTTTTTAAGCTGAAAAAATTAATTTTTTAAAAGTATTTTTTGTGCGATTATTAGAAACTGATATATGTATATTTATAAATTTATATAGATCTATTTTTTACAAAGTTCAACGATGAGTGACGGAAGAAAACGATTAAGCGGTTATCAATTCAGAAAAAATGCTAAAGAAAAAGGGAAGAAAGAAGAAAAAGTATTGAAAAAAACTGCTACACTAGAATCATTTTTTTCAAAATCTAACAGTATTAGTGTTGCTTGTGCTAGTACAAGAAATGATAATAGTGAAACAGAAGCAGTTGAATGTGATATTATCATAAATCAGTCCACGACTATAGTTCGCGGAAGAAACTGACATGAAAATAAAAGACGTAGAAAAAGAGACAACAACGATAAACGAGATAGTGAGTACATGCGATAAAGACCCGACTAAATGCATATTAAATGAATCAACTCGCGATTATTTTGTTGTCAACCGATTTATACAAAATAAAGATGCTGATTTTAAATTATCGAAACGAGAATATTCTGATCAAGCACGCTATTTTTCATCGAGTTTATTTCAACGTAAATTATTAAATGGTGAAAAAAGTTCAAGAACGTGGCTCATATATTCTGAAAGTACAAATCGTGTATTTTGTGGACCATGTCGATTATTAAATATGGATAATTATTTTGCAAAAGAAGGTTTCAATGACTGGAAAAATATGATCAAATCTATAGAATGTCACGAAAATTCCAGTTTTCATAAATCATCTATATTAACTTTAAAAATAAGAGGAAACAAAATAGGACAAGTTGATAAAACATTGATAAAACAATTAGATGAAGAAATATCTTATTGGAGAAAAATGTTAGAAAGAGTAGTAGCTGTTGTGAGGTCACTTTCTTCCCGTGCACTTCTACTGAGAGGTCACGAAGAAAAGTTTGGATCACCCAAAAATGGAAACTTTCTTATGGCACTGGAATTGATCTCATAATTTGACCTTTTTTTGGTCGAACATATTAAAAGATATGGTAATCCAGGTAGTGGGCACACTAATTATTTATCTGCAACGATTTATGAAGAATTAGTTCAGCTAATGGCCAAGAAGACACAAGAGACTATTCTTGTGGAAATTAAAAAAGCGAAATATTATTCTGTAGACTCGACCCCCGATATATCACATATCGATGAATTGTCTTTTATTATAAGACATGTTCAAGAATGTGGCTCACCAGTAGAACGTTTTATTACGTTTCTTCCAAATACAGGACACAAATCACAGGAATTAGCAGAAACCGTCAGTTTCACTTATTGATTTGGATATTGACATATCTAATTGTAGAGGCCAATTTTATGATAATGCTGCTAATATGTCAGGTGCTTATTCGGGACTTCAGATGAGAATCAAAGAACTAAATCCTTTAGCTGAGTATATACCATGTGCTGCCCATTCTTTAAATCTCGTAGGAATCTATACCGCAAGTTATTGTACTAAAGCAACAAATTTTTTCGGTGTCCTCCAGGAATTTTTTAATTTTTTCTCGGCATCCACACACCGGTGGGAAATATTACAATCATATGTGAAAGCCAAACTAACACTGAAGCGACTGTCAACAACACGATGGTCTACTAAAGATGACGCTTGCCGAAGTTTGAATAAATCTTGGTTGGAGATTATTGAAGCTTTATCCTTCATTGAAAATAACGCAGCAGAAAAAAATATAACCAGAAGTGAAGCAAAGGGATTGCGAATTCGTTTAGAACGATTGGAAATCGCGTTTATGGCTATATTTTGGAGTACTTTGCTTTCAAGATTAAACGCATCAAGTAAGAAACTACAAAGTATAAATATTGATATCTCCATTGTTTTAGAATTGTATGTCTCTTATTAATTTCATCCAAAGGATTAGAAACGACTTTGATGAATTTGAGAACAAAGCGAAATTATTGTCAAATGAGCAGAAATACGAAAGATGTAAATCCCGAATAAAGAAAAGAAAATTGCAACTTGACGAATCACGAGATGGCGATGTTGATGAAACGTTCAGCAGCAGAGATCGTTTTCGAATTGAAACATTCCTCGTAATTTTAAATAGTTTACGAACTGTATTAGAAAAACGGTGTTCTGGGTATGAAATTATATATGATAGATTCATTGTGCTCATCAAATTAAGAGAGTTGAGTTCAGCAGAAATAAGAGAACATGCTATCCGCGTCTATGAAGGCTTTCCAGATGATATTAAACTCAGTATTGTTGAAGAATTCTTACATTTGCGTGAACAATTACTCTTGCCTGAAAATATATCCGTGTCAGTGCAAGATATACGCATATGGATGCATAAAAATGACTTATGCGATGTGTATCCGAATGTGAATATTGCAACAAGAATATTTAGAACTAAAGCATCCTCAAACTGTACGGCTGAACGTTCATTTTCGTGCTTACGACGAATAAAAAATTACTTGCTATCTACAATGTCAGAAGATAGATTAAACGCGTTGGCACTTCTGTCAATTGAGTCTGAAATAATGTCAAGAATATTTTTTGATGACATTATTCATTCGTTTGCCAAAATAAAAGCGAGTCGACATTTTGTTTAAACTTTGATATACTTTTTTAACAAGAAAATTGTTTTGTTAATGTAGTTCCTGATTTCCAAAGATTAGTTTAAGATTAGTTTAAGTTAAGTTTAAGATTTAAGCTGATTATTTTATATTCCAAAAAAGAATTTTAAAAATTAATGTAGTGTGTTATTTATTATTATTTAAAGAATCCTATATATAAGATATCTGTTTCCTATTTTATTATCTATTTCTTATTTAATTAATAAAAAAATTTCCCCTTGCTCCACTGTCATTAAGAGGCGGCAAATTTGATTCAGCCTAGGAGCGGCAGAAATCCGTCCCTGTATATAAAGAATAATGTTGTTGCCAACATCATTAACCATTAAACATACTGGATCTAGAAAATTAGGTTAACACATTTTCCGGTCTAGGTGACGCCATTCAACTTTGAGAAACTATAGCTTTGGTTTCAATCAATATTTTTCAATAATCTCTTTTTAAAATAAAAGTTTAGAATGTTATAAATGTGACTGTATAATCAGCATTGTCGAAAAATAATTTATTGTAATGTTCACGCGCGGATCGGATTCACGCTGCCGTGCAGCCGACAGTGCATTCAGCGCCGGACAGAAATTGTATTGAGCAAATAAAGATACGATTCACTGTGATTCACAAGCCTTTTATTTTATGATCGCGAGTACATGCGACGTGGGACCAAAGAAAAGGCGTGAAAATATGTATTATCGAAGTACACGTTGTCTCTTCGAAATAAGAATCGCAAAAGGCGACCGCTTGTCCCACGGTCCCCCTTTTATACTCGGAGTGACTTCCAGAAGGTTCCCGGCTCAAGATCATCGATCCTTTGTTTATTAGTGTTTCTCGAAATTTATTGTTGTCGCTTTTCCGATGTGCTGATTGGTTCTCATTCAGCGCTTACTTTGTGAACGGCTGTCATCGTGGAGACCGCATATTTTGACTTTAACTATATATATTGAGGGGTTAATAGTGTAATATTCAATTTGTAATTATGTAATATTAGAAACTTTGTAGCGCGCACCTGTTTAGCTAGTATTATAAAAACTGTTATACCATCTAATAGAAAACACTTTTTGTTTGTATTTAAGTTTTCAAAGTTTTATTTTTAGCCTGTTTAAGAAATATTAATTAAAAACAAAATGGGTTGCCAATTTTGGCGACTTTCCTATAAATTTACCTACGAAATTATTATTAAGCACTAAGATCTGCTTTCAAAATATTAGCTGTTTTTCTCATTTTAATCGTGTTGATACACTTTCCGGTCATAATAGGTTATTGTCTATTGTTATAAATTCATTAGGAATATCCTATAAATTTTTAATACAAAGAAAACCTTTTTATAAAAGATATTGTTTATTTCAGGTATTTGACAAATTACGCGAAGAGAGACCTTTAAGTTTTGAAAAAATAATTCCAATCTCTGGCAATACTACCGAGAAGGTATTAGGTTTGTCGGATGCGGATAAGCAAATGCTAATTGAAAGAGTGACTATAATAATCCATAATGCGGCGAGTGTAAAATTTAACGACAGTTTAAAATATGCCATATTTACCAATACTAGAGCAACGAGAGACATCTGTATCTTAGCTCAAAGCATGAAGAATATAAGAGTAAGTCAAAAGTAGCCCATACAGCAGACTTTATCCCAGGAATGTTCAACAGATGTCATTTTGGGATAGCAATAATCATAAGGTATCCTTGAATGGTCTCAGTTATCCAACGGATATCCTGGGAATGTACAAATGTCCGCATGTGTAAGATCCTATGGACATCATGGTTGACATCCAGAGGATGTCTAAGGAACTTCATGAGAGAGAGAGAGAGAGAGAGAGAGAGACAGAGAGAGATATCGCAAATATATCAATATAAAGTCTTTAATATTGTACATACACATGATGATCCCGTTTGCTTACAAAACGAATGCCTATAACTCAGAAAAATCGTTTGGTGCATGAGATCAATCAAAGTTTAGTTAAATAGTGATCAAATGAATTTTGTAGTTAGTGGTACCAAAAACTTAGTTACATTTAACGAAACTTTTTATAATTAATTATATAAAAATAATTGTTTTGTTAAAGCTACAAATTGTTTGAAGTCAAAACAACTATATAATTAGTAATTATTACTATAAAATTCATTTAATCACTATTTAACTAAACTTTAGTTAATTTCACCAAACATTTCTCTCAGTGCAGCTTCGTTTGGACACAACATTTTTGTATACAGCGCATTGCGCACACGACAATATTGTACACAGCGCATTGCACACACGACAATATTGCGACCATGACAACATTGTGCACAGCGTTTTGCACACATGACAGTACTGCACACATGATAATATTGCGCACAGCGCTTTGCATACACAATAGGTGGGTTCAGCTCAATTGTTGAGTGAATGCTCGCTTTACGGTTGGAAAAATTGTGTTAAATTTAATATAAATCACATGTTCCAAACGGTCCACTCAAAATTTTGTGTTTATTTAACATAATATAGATGTGTTAAATAATAAATAATAACATTAATACTTCATTAATATTTCAACAGAAAAGGTTCTTATATAAACTTAATTGTAATTTAAAGTTAATTGTGTGTATAATTAACATAATTTTTATAATGAAATTAACAGAAGAATAGTAAAAAGATATGGCACAGTTCCAATTCCTGTTACAGTGTAACATTAACACTCATTTTCTGTAAATTTTAACAGATACAAAATGTAAAATTATAAAAATGATTTAAAAAATGTTTTAAATTAATACACAATTTACACGTATTATATTTATTAAATGCGTGCAAATTGAATTACTTTAACATTTTTTAAATCACTTACACAATTCTACATTTTATATCTGTTAAGTTCAATTAGCATAACAAACAAGTATTAAATTTACACATAAATATACTCACTACTTAACACAAAAACTTTAATCAGCAGATTTTTTCACAAAAGTACACAAATTTTCCAACAGAGTGTTTTTGATATATTATTCTTCTAGATCATTCAATCAGACTTAAATCTATATTGATTTCGTTCGATATTAATAGAGTTCGGCATTAATCGATACTTTCAGTAATAATTTCAATTTTGATTAAAGATTACTTGAAATAATCAGTAATCAAAATAAAAAAAATTTTTATTATTCGAATAATCAAGTAATCAAGAAAAAAATTTTAATTACTCCATTAATCAAGTAATCAAGAACAAAAAATTTTGATCGTTTTTGTCAATCTGGGACAATTTGGGACAATATTGTTAGGATAAGGTATACAGTGTGGGAGTAATTGTGCTTTCGAATAACCCATTCTGTCATATAGTGTATATCTTAAATATAATATTATATATGTAAATAACTTATATTTCCATTGTAAATATTATATTTTTCCAAAAATACACATCATGTACTTCTCAACCTTAAGAACAGTTGAAATATGAGTTGGAAGACAAAGAGTCCTGTTAAGTGATCATAGGCAATGTGCCCCAATTTTTTGCCAGTCGATATCCCTACTGAGTTGAATAAAGCTAGTTTCAAGTAGATTTCAAATGTACAAATTCTAAGATGATTCCTCTCTTCGTTTCCGAGAAAATATTCCAAAAGTTATGATGTCGGCAAATGGGGTCACTGATTTCAATAATGTTCTGATATTTCGACTATTTCTACTATCTGTTACATGTTTGGTAGAAGTTGTAGAAGTAGTCATAAACATACGCTACTTTGACGTAGCGCCATTTTTTGGATTTGTAACTTTTGGAACGCCAATTTTCTCGGAAAGTGGATGCATCTTAGAATTTTGTAACGATGCATCCCTGCATTGTCCCCTCTGTTCGTCGAACACCGCCGGACAGCATAACACGGACAGGCGCCTATGCTACGATAAACCGTTTCACGCGTATGATTCAAAGCAAGCGAATCGCCGCTGCCGCACGGTTAACTCGTTGCGCACGCGCAATATCGCCGAGACTCTTGACGTTGACACGCTTCGAATACGAGATCCAAAGTGCGCGCGCAAACGAACCAATCTCGGAGCGATGGGGATTCTGGACCACAAGAAGGCCCGAACTCCACCCGAACAACCTTGACACTCTGAGATCAGGATATATGGTAAAAGAAAGAGGTCTCTTGCAAAGAGGCCCCTTGCTCTTCTGATCCGCCAAGTATCGATCCGATAGCTGATCACATCAGAGCCAGAACCCGGAGCCAGATTCGAGGTAAAGTGTTCTCTTGCCTCAGCCGAGCGATCTCGGTATCTGCTCAGTCTCCTATCTCACATCCTGGGCCAGCACCGAACAGAGTAGAGTGCTCTCTACGCCTTCGTCGAGCGCTCTCGACCGCTGGCTCGAAATTCCGTCTAATCGCATCTCGGCGAACGATCGAAAGACCACGGAGTAGAGTGCTCTCTTGCCTCCCCCGAGCGTTCTTGGTATGGTCGTCGCACCTCTATCGCCACACTCCGGAAAACCTGCTCAATTATCGGCCCACCGCGCAAGGAAATTCTTAATGCGAAAGGAGATACGTGTCGCATTTAAAAGTCCGATGGGCCATTGTGTAGCGAGTGCGAATCGCGGAACTCGACAACACGCCGTCTGCGCACCCCTCCAACCTGCGCACAACGCACCCGCGCCGTTGAACCGGCTAGCGCAAGCAAACACGGTACGCATTACTATTTTCGCATGTAATCGAGCCGGCATAAAAACCAACCAAGATGTTTCGGTTGCCGGTCTAAATATAAAGACCGCTAAACCGTGCTAATCATAATCCGGAAACGAACGAAATAATGCTTTTCCGTAAACTGCTTCTTGTTAGGCTTATTAAACCGGCATACATTGTATGCTTAATATTGTATAAAGATAAAACTGTATGGTAAATCTGTGCACACGTTTCGTTCTAAAACGTGTCGGATATAATCTGCGTAATTATCTATCGATCGTTATATTACACTTAGAATAAATCGTAATATCTGATTAACAAATCACACATCTCTCAAGGAACGTTTGCCAACCCGAAAACTCAAAAAATTCTGAAATTTTGTGTAAACATAGAGGAGTTCATCCTTAACACAAAAATATTTTTTGTTCGTGCACGTTTTCAATTTTAGGGGGTGAAACACCCTTTTGAAAAAAATCGGTTTTTTTCTTTCCAAGCGATTATCGTCGAAACTATAAGAAATAGAAAAAAAATATTCCGAATGAAAGTTGAATGGCTCGAAAAGTACTTTACAACAATAATTTAAACAAAAATTTTTTAACCCTTAAACACACCGATCCTGTAAAATACGGAAACATATTTTCGGGTCTGAGAGTCTTTTTCAACTTTGAGAAGCTATAACTTTGATTACAATCAATATTTTTCAACAATTCTTTTTTTTTAATGAAAGTTCAGAATCTCAGAAATATGACTGCATAATCGGCATTGCCGAAAAATATTTTATTGTGAAGTTATATGGTAAATGAAAAATCATTAAGCAAAAATGAGAAATTGGTCAAAAATCCACTTTTTCTTCAAAAAACCATATCTTCGCAATAAAAAACTTTTGAGGACTTTCAAATACGGCGTTTTAAAGCTAAAGAGTCATACTTTCAAAAAAAATTATGCCATTGTCATTTCTTTTAAAAAGTATAATTATGTAACTGTTGAGTATATATATCAAACTTTCGCGCTTCAACATGCTCGTGTCTCGTCTCTCGATGGCACCACCGTACGGGAGACAATTTTCTTTTCGGAGCGCTATCGTGCTTCCGGCTCTCCCGCTCTTGCACACTTCCGCGAGAAACGTTCACCCGGTCGCACGTGTAATATTTTTTTATCAGATTGCGTATAAAGCTTACTATTGTATCTTCTCAAGAAATAAACATTTATAATTACTCCATAAAACCTCGAGTCCCATTATTCGAAGCAATCCACTNTCCCATTATTCGAAGCAATTCACTAAGCTCCGCAACAGTAACAAGGAGAATATGAGGTATTTTTGAGTATCTAAAAATCCACTTTTTTTTTAAAAATCATATCTTTGCAAAAACTTTTAAGGACTTTACAATACGGCGTTTTAGAGCTCAAGAGTCATACTTTAAAAAAAATTATGTCATTGTCATTTCTATTAAAAAATATTCTTATGTGACAAGGCGAATATGAGGTATTTTTGATTAATTCGTGTCTAAAATTGAAAATTGATGTGTTTCATGATATATTTCGGAAAAGCTCTTTTTTCTACAGCACTATATAGTATTCTAACTTTAGACAGAGTATATACGAGTAACATCCGTGAATGGACCTGTTTGAACGTGTTTTGTCCAGCTTTTTTATGTAAAATATTTACAAAAAAGTTTTACTCATACATTATGTTAGTCCCATAAACACTAACAAAACTTTGTTGCCGTGACGTTCGAATTCTAGTTGACCAAAGTTGATCAACCATATCAATCGAAAGACGAGATTTTAAACTTTTCTTACCTCCTAGTACGAATCTGCTATTTTCTTCCGTCTTTACACAGTAAGCGTTCGAAACTTCATATGGGGTCTCTCTGACCTACTTACGTGTTTAAGGGTTAATTATTTTTTATGCTTCCCCCACCACTTCATATTTGTTTTTTAAATTTTCAAATATTTTAATGACAGAATTAAAGCTCATTTTTATACGAATCCAACCATATATAATAAAGTGT